>JBBMKE010399816.1:0-12620 GCA_037834125.1 Lippia alba | reverse complement strand
CAAACACTCAACCCACGGGATCACCCGCACCACCAAACTCTGAAAGAAGACAGACATACAGAAACCCAGACTTAGACGCAATATGAACCAAACAAGAAACACGGTATTGCTCAACATGACAGTGGTTATGCATAGGTGTTCATGTTGTGCTTTAACATGGTGTCGTGGTCAATCAAAGTATATCGATGCACAACAAGATCATATTGACAAGCAACCATCATGCAAAATCCATATTCAAAGATACAAGGTCAAATTAGGAAGTCAAGGTCTTCACAAAATGCATATTAAATCATTTAAGATAGCAAGGTTAAATTATAATATTACAATTAAGCATCAAGTTTATATTGAGATATAAGGTGTATAAGTAAGAGCAACTTAATCATATAAGTGCACAAGGTTGTTGTTCATAAATAGCATGCTCGATGCAAATAAGGTGTATACTCAAATCACTTAGGTTCATACATTACAACTTCACAACAAGTTTAGTACACAAGCTTAAGTTTCAACATAGTTTAATAAAATTACACATACATCCCCTTAGTTGATTATTCAAGCAAGATTGAACGTTTACATGCATAACAATTACCAATTACTATCATCCATTCAATTATACAAGAGACTAGTTTTCAAATATTACACCAATACCTCTTCGTTCATGAACAATTAGCATAATTTCACCATATCGAAACCCAATTTGCAAAACGAGACATTCATAAATATCACAATTCATCAAATTCAAGTTTCCATATACAAAGGAAGCACATACGTTCAACAAACCAATCAATATGCAATTTATTCGCGACTAAAACAATTAATTCAAGTAGTCTTAAGTACACGAAATAAGTCACAATAAATTAACCAAGCATTCAATCAATGAATCAAAAGCGGCATTCAACTCACCGCATCGAGGCCGACCTAATGTCCGAAATTCGCCGGAACGCCGCTGCCGGAGCCGCCGGAAAGTGTCCGGGCCGTCACAAGGCCGCCGCCAGAAGTCGCTGGAAAAATCCCAAAAAATCACCCAAGCTAGTAATCGTTGTCCTCATTCCAAATATTCAATCAATTTTCATAAATTCCAAGCCAATCATCGTAGATCTAAAGTCCAATCATCGTAGTCATTGTTTTCAGTTTCTCTTGCAGGTTTGGAGTGCTAGGCGGGATTTCGTATCTTTCAGAGTCTTGCATTAGGTTTTAGTTTACTGTTACACTCACACGCATTCTTTTAATTGTCATTCATGATTTATGAACGCCTGTGGCGTATTATTGAGTATTGAGGCTGTGAAGGCCGTGTTGTATCTATTGCTATTGTTGTAGAGCCCGTGGCTCGATTTGTTTTCATGATATGTACATTTATGCTTCCGCATTTTGTTGTACTCTGATGCATGTGGTTAAGTGGTCCAAGGGCTAGTCCCGCCTAGCCTAGCGAGTGTGTGTTGTGTCCCCGTTCGCCTTGATTCGGATTCAGGCTTGGACATTCATTTCATGACCGGGTCTGGGTCTTGGTGCGGGGGATATGGCACTCTCCGTTTGGGGTGTTACAGGAAAGGTTGTGACGTATGTGTTTACCTAATTCCACGACTAATTTGATCATAAATGTTGCATATATTTAATTTTATTATTTAAATGTCATTATATGAATATTTGAATCATTTGAATATGAAATTTAATTGAATTCTTGAAGCTTTGCAATTGAGTTATATATTTGTGTATCGTTCTTATTTGATTTGATATCGAAATTTTAGAAAAATTTAATATGTTGTAGACTTATGTATATATGCTCGTTTCATGTTTTTGATTTCGTTTATTTTGTTAACGAATTTATTTCGACTGTGGAACTAAAATGGGGGCTAAAGAGCATTTGACACACATTTGGTTCCGGGCGACATATCTTAAGTTTGGGGAATTCGGATTCGAGTTCTGTCACCTCCGTTGAGCTCAAATCGATGATTCAGACTCAATAGGACAAGCCTAATATTTTTCTAAACTTGTTTGGACCCCCAAATTTCACTCGAAACCCCTCATCTCGCCTAAAATGACCCTTTTACCCTAATTTGGCCATAACTACCTCAATACTTAACCAAATTAAGCAATGTTTGGACCAAAATGACCCTCACTTAACCCTCTATCAGATATAACCCATTTCATTCCATTTAATGCATAAAAAATAAGGCAAAGTCATCAGCAAACCGAGCCCCCCTTTCAAGCTTCAAGAAATACTATTCATCTTCTTCCTTGTGAGCTCAATACACCGCCCATATCTTCCTATATTTGAAACGTAGCCCATGACGTTGTTTCTTTTCTTCTCCTATTTTTTTTAGTTGCTCATTTGTTGAATTTGATGGAGTTTTAAATGAGTATTGGCTATATGGATGAATAGTTAGGGTTATGTTCATTTGAAGATCAATCCAAGTTTCCTTGTGTTTCCCTTATCTTTAATGCATGAAATCTGATCATAAGACATCCTTACACAATTCTATGGATTGATTTTTCTTGGTGGTTGAGAATTGAGTGAAATGCCATTAATGGGTTTTGCAAGAAAATGGAGAAATGAACACTTACCCCCCTTCACTCACGTGCTTTGACCTTAGGTGTTGATTTTAATGCTTGAAAAGAGGTGTTTTCGTTGTTGTTAGGTTGCATAAAGTTGCCTTGATCTATTAGCTATGCGTTGGTGTGAAGATTGTGGTGTTTTGGGGCTATTTTAGACGTATTTTTACTGTTGGGAATGAAGGTCACGGCCTCGATCGCACCAAGAGTAAACTTGGTAGCGGCCGCGACCCTAATTTTAATATATTTTGAGCAGGTGTGACCCAAATTAGTTCATTTTTGGTCGCGACCATGACCATATTTTGGCCTTGTTTCGAGATGTGAAAAATCTAAAAAAATTGGGGGAAAAATAGATGTAGCGGCCGCTACCAATTTATGAAGGAAATGGGTCGTAGCCGCGACCCTCACACACCAAATGCATAACTCAATATTTCAACTTCTTTTGCATGGATTTATCGCATTGCTTATGGTTCATACACTTCATTAACATGGCATATAAGATCTTATAAAGTGTGTTGTTAATTTTCATGATTTTTGTTTGAATATTTCTCGAGATATGAACGAACATGCCTTCATTGCTCCTAAATGGGCATGCAAGCTTTGATACTTAGTAGTGAACCCTAATTGCATACTTTTTCCTTCTTTTTGATTCCTATAAATTGTATACATGTTAAAACATGTGTTATGATCATTCTTTGGAATTTACTGATTGAATTGATATGATTTGGTCAAACAACGGTCGAGTATGACTTCAAGTGGCTTAATTGGAAACATGTAAAGCGTTATATGTTCTTCTCGCATTCTTTCTATGACTTAAAGTGATTATTGACTCGAAACTTATCATAAGTGATGTAAACATGTTATTGTGTATATTATGATCATTGTTTAAAGATAATGACTCAATTTTCTATAATTCATGAAAGATATGAAGTGATTGAAATAGAAACCCTCACGTATTGATTGAAATGGAATGAATTGCTCACTTATATATTTCTAATGCATTTATTGTGCACATGAACATGTCCATAACATATTATTATCTCTTACGCATATCATATCATGCTCATTGCAATGTCGTGCATCATTTGTGGTCTTGTTGAGTCTCACTTCATCTCTTTTTCACAGATTTGGGTTCAGTTAGAGACAAGGCCGACTTTTGAGATCCTTGTGTTGTTTCATTTGCCTTCAAGGTGGGTTTCTCTTCTATTTGTTAAAAATGACCCGATATATACCCAATGTGCAAAGTTTTAAGCCAAAACCTATATATATGTATATTGAGTCCTTTCAAGAGTAAATGTCTTTGAACGAAAGCCTTCTACTTTAATGAATTCCCTATCTAATTTTTTGGCGAGGAAATGATTATGATTACACTGATTAGGGCCCAGGGACTTAGTGTATGTGGCTATCTAGAGAGGTATCAGGCCGACGGTGATCCCGTACATTAGTCCCACATTGATTGATGGAGATATCGGCCCTCACTAGGAGTTTTAGTGGGGAATGGGAATCGGGATTTTGGGGTTTCATGGACCTCACTAGTCACAATGATCGGATGGCATGGGCTAGCTACCCGTACCATCACCCTGAGAAAAAAGGAGTATATGATCGAATGAATGTGCACACAAGTATAAATTGCATGATAATGAATAATTGAATAGTTAATGATTAATGTTACACAAGGTGTTGGTTGGAGATTGTGCACGCCTACCCGCCGGGCCATGAATGACCTAATGATTGAAATTGAGTGTTATAATTCCTGCTCGATGATTTCTTTATTTTAACCACTTGAAAAATGATTTAAAAACCTCGGTTAGGGTTATAACTTGCATGTACGTGTTTAAATTCCACTATATTATATATATTATGCCTTATTTTGTACCCACTAGTCTCCTATAGACTGAACCCGGGTTTGTTTCAGTTGTGTTGTGCAGGTTTTTGAGGGTGCTAGGCGGGAATATGAGTCTTTCAGGTCTTGCATTAGAGTCTAGAATTTTCTTTAAACTTTCACTCATATTTAGATTTTTTTTACTACGTTAATCAACGTCAGTGGCGCATTTTGTATGGAGGCTGTGAAGGCCATTGTTACTTGAATTATTTCACATGTAGAGCATGTGGCTCGTCGTGATAATATGATGTTCATATATTATGCTTCCGCACATGCTTCTTTACTATGGTTTCTTTTAGAATTTTGGATTGTTTGGTTTAAGGGTTAGTCCGGCCTTGTCTCGCGACTGAGTTGTGTCCCCGTTCTCCTTGACTTGGTACATGTATGAGCTCTCCATTTCATATATGAATCGGGTCTTAGTGCGGGGGATGTGGCGTCAACAAAAAATCGGTGTCGGACACAGCGGGGTGAAGTGTGCGACATGGCTCAGACACGACATGACAAATTTTATAATCATATAAAAAAGTTTTATGCATTTTTTAATGTATTTGGAATTTTTTGGGGAGAAAACTGAAACAACAAAATTGTTCTTGTTTTCAGCTATACATACTTCTTAAAAGATTTTATTTTACATAGATTATACTCATAAAGTATTTTTATTTTTATATAAAATATTTCTATTTATATATAAAATTGATGGGGACCACCCTATCGGACACGTGGCAACAACGTTAACTCACACATATACGAGTAGAAGGACTCTTCGGGTAAGAATGACTCTATAGATCTACGAGTCGAAGGACTCTGTAGATAAGAACGACTCTACGCGAGTGTACGCATAGACAAATAGAATAAGAATTCTGCAGATAAGAACGAATCTACGCAAATATACGCATATACAAATAGAATAAGGATTCTGCGGATAGGACGCATATACGAATAGAATAAGGATTCTGTAGATAGGACGCATATACGAGTGACATTGCGAATAGAACAAGAACTCGGGAAGGACTCTAATGTCGATGATTAGTAAACCCTAACTAAACTCTTTGTATTTGCCTATAATACAACACCTAACAAAATAAGAAACAAAGAGAAGAGAAGAAAGAAAGAGCAGCCGCTACTCATCACTGGCGCCGTCTGTGAAAAGCGAGTAACTCTTTTTTGCTTCCTAACTAGTATTAAGCAGCCCATTTTGATCTCTTGTATAGCACCTGGAGCGCGGGTCACCACATTCCCCACACCTAAATCCAAACTCATATATGAAATTGGAAGTCCATACACGAGCCCAAGTCTAAGCAAACGGGAGACCACACACTTACTAGGCTAGGCGGAGCTAAACCAAACCTGAGCATGCAACACAAAACAAATAGCAGAAGCAAAGGATCTCTAAAACATAAGATTTATATACATCAAATATACATAAGGATTACAAGGCCAAAACGAATCATAAACTAAACCAAATTCATAACATTAGCCATTCATTAAGTACAAATCCGAAATGAAATATGCAATGCACCTAGCACGACCTAAACCCAAAATTAAGACTCGAACGACCCACTTTTTCGCCTACCTCGTGTGCCAAAAGATATGCAAACTAAAGGTGGGAAAAAGAGAGTGGTCAGTCTACAACTTGATTGAGTGAGGGGGCTAACGCACACCCACACACTATACAAATATAGAGCAAAGCATGTAAAAGTAAAAGGTTATGAATTCGGGAATAGGTTTTGCATACCAAAATGTTTTCAATAAAACAAACATATACATTCACAAATACACATATACATTAACCTTATCATTATCATTTCAAAAGATTTTATTCCCGTATCATAACCCAACCATTTCATTAAGCTCGCTGTGTATGAGCATCTACCGTTACTTCTCATTACATTACATTAAATAAAACAAATCACATCCAATCCCCAACTTCAACTGATGGAAGGGTCGGCCAACCCTTAACCATCCATTACATTACACATTCCTCAAGGGCAATTAACCTACACGAGTACCATTATACATTCCTTGAGGGATAGCTAACCCACATGAGTCCTCTCTAGTTTATTCCGAAGGTATAAAAAATATCATGCCTTTTCCAACCTCTCTAAGGCCGCACGTGAGACCTCGGAGGGACAACCAAGATTAGGCTTAACCCACCAGCCCTCTACCATACAGGGCATCCTAACCCGTAGTATCCAAGGATCCAAAAATTACCTTTATATTACCCTGTCATTGGATTCTCACTCAAAACGAACCATTAGCATTACCTTAAAGCATTAGACATTAATAAACATAAAACTTTCATTATGAATTCATATATGCTCGTAGATATAGCCCTTTCAAAATCCAAACCTTGATCACAAGATTATATACATATCATACATTACACATATTTAACTATATATATAATATATAGTCACATACGGGCTAGAAAACGAGCATTTAGGGTAGTAGGTCGCTTAACTATACAAAAAGATCCTAAACCTCACCTTTGAACAAAATAGTGTTGTGTGGTGCAAGAAAACGTTCCCAAAAACCTTAAACCTCGAGCAGGGCTCCTCTTGGAAGTACCCCTGTGACAAGCAAACGTAACACTAAAGACTTAGACTCAATAATGTACCAATCAGATGCAAAGCGATGCAAATGAATGCAATTGAAGTGCATATACATATCACATAAAGCATATAAGTTCGTATCAGTCACAACAATGCAAAAGAAACGAGCATAAGAAGCGAATAACGAAGAAAAATCACATGCGCATACAAAAAGGGGTTAACAGTCGTTAGCCCCAAACAAGCACAAAACCACTAACCCCTGTTAGCACGTACAGGTGCATTCCTGCCCAGTTAACGGCTGTAACCACTGCCCATGATCACAAGCAGTAACCCCCATTACCTGGTACAACAACCTCAAGACTGGGTGTAACGGGCATTACCTCCAAACACATACAAATGCCCAGTTAACACGTTCGTGGCTGAAAATGATGCAAGGTTCAACCCCTGTTCTCCCCTACAAAAACCATCCAAACTAAAGAAGCAACAAAGACAACTCAATAAGGCATGAAAGGTAGCAATTTCACACAAAAACAACCCCTAAAACTTACCATAACCGAAGCACAATCAAGAGCAAACAAGAAGAAAAGAATGATGTACGAGACTTCAACATTTCTTGTGTTCATGCTTTGTGCATTAATGACAACTTCAAGTAGACTGCAACACCATCAAATACAAGACTATACAAGCATTAATGAAGCTCTTGTGAACATAAAACATGCTTTAACAAACAAGTAACACAAGGATATGCATATGATTCTCATTTTATTCAAAACCCTCACTATTCCTTCATTCTTCCAAAATCCATGAATCCCTAGCATACAAGAAGGGCTAACGGCCATTAGCCCAAAACAAGCACAAAACCACTAACCCCCATTAGCTGGTACAGATGTATTCCTGCCCAGTTAACGGCGGTGACTGCTGTCCATGATCACAGACAATAACCCCCATTACCTGGTACAATAGCCTCAAAACTAAAGGTAACAGGCATTACATCCAAACACATACAAATGCCCTAACGGGCGTAAACACTTTTGGGGCTGAAAATGATGGAAGCTTCAACCCCTGTTTTCCCCTGCAAAACCTTCCAAACCAAAGAAGCAACAAAAGCAACACAATAAGGCATGAAAAGGTAGCAATTTCACACAAAAACAACCCTTAAAACTTACTATAACCGAAGCACATGCAAGAGCAAACAAGGAGCAAGAAATGATGTAATTTCTTATGTTCATGCTTTGTGCGTTAATGGAAACTTAAAGTAGACTCAAACACCATCAAATACAAGACCATACAAGCATTAATGAAGTTCTTGTGAACATAAAACATGCTTTAATCCACAAGTAACACAAGGATATGCATATGATTCTCATTTCATTCAAAACCCTCACTATTCCTTCATTCTTCCAAAATCCATGAATCCTTAGCTTAAACCAACACCCAATACATGCTAGCGTGAACCCTATGAAAAAAAATGAAGTGAATGGAATAAGAAAACCACGGGATTGAAGCTCACTCATGTCAAAAATCATTATATAAGCACATATTTCATCCAAAATGTGCAAATAGAAAAGAACTCATAAATTCCCCCAAAACCCACCTCGGCATTAATGGAAAAACGTTCCCCTCCCACTATAAGAATCTTAAATGATCAATAAATAGGATCCTAAGAACATCATATAAGCATTCAAACCCAATAAGAACAAGAGATACACGAGGAATCCACTTTTTCCCTCAAACCCTAACTATTTACTAAGATATTCATATACCACCCTCCCCAACATTAAATAATAAACCTGATGGATGAAAAGAAGCACAAGAATAAGAATTACAAGAATCACAATTGACCTTGGAAGATTCGAGCAAGATTGAGCTTACGAGGCAAAAAATGGAGTTTTCTCTTCAAGCTTCACTTCTCTTCTTCTTGGAGGAGGGGAGCTCAGTTTTAGGGCAAGAAATGGGAGAGCGAGGGCTGATTTGAGTGTTAGAAGGGTTTAAGAAAAGTAAAAAAGTAAGTGGCTAAGCTCCGATTATGCTTATAGGGGCGTTCTAGGTATGTGGGCCAAAATTGCGTCGTTAGGGGTTGACACGAAGTCAAAAAGTGATGAGGCTTGTCCCATTGAATCCCAATCATTGATTTGAATGGACTAATACCTCCTATTGGTTTTCGGTATATCCTTTCGAACATTTTAGAGATTGTACTCCGGAGTAAACCTGACTGCTCGACACCGTCCCGAGGCTCCTTTGCATAATCTCTGGGGCCATCAAAAGATATCACAGGAAATATATATCCTAACCCGCTAGACCAACAAACATATTGCATGCATATTGCACTTATCATAGCGTACGTACATATCACCCATACCAACCTACCTAAAAATCATAATCATAACCGACACTTATCATACATAGCGTTCATACTTTCAAACTTATGACAAACCAACAAAATACATATACCACACATATTTACGTATACGTAAAGGCTTATAAGTCGCAGGCATTCAAAAATGGGCACATTTCATTAGGGTTTAACTATATCCTAACCTCACCTTGTACTGACAAAGCCAAATGGAATGAATGATTCATGAGGACAAAAGCACCACCCCGGTGCACCTGGAAAAACTGAGGACAAAAGATAAGACTTAGACTTGATGATGAACCACTTAGACGCACGACGTATGTGAAGGCACATAATCATATCAAATTCATGCAAGACAAGTTATACTACACACAACAAACTAACTTAATATCATATATCATGTTAAAGGCAAGTTCATGTGCACATCTAATGCATTTCACCACATATATATGCATAATAATGTGTAAACATGTTTTGTGCAAATAATCCACAATACTTGAATAACATAAAGGCATATGAGAACAAATACATACACATCCATATGATTTAACAAGTTAGAAACAATTTTAGAGGTGGAAAAGTATGAGAAAAAGGGAATAAAACACGAAAAGGGGTTCCGAGTAGAAACGAGCAAAATGTGACAGTTTTCCAAAACGGACAAGTTGTAGAAAAATGTGTATAACTTAATTTTGAGAAATGAGAATTGAGTTTTGTTTCTGAGAAATGAAACTAGACACATAGGGCTTTCCAATGACATATGACTTGAATTGTAGCTCAAAGCAAGGTGAAAATGGTGTAAGCCCAAACTTTGGTGAATGTAGATTTTTGGTGAAATGGCGATATCGAAATGGATTGATTAAATCTCACAAATGAGAAAATAAATTGAGGTGATTGTAATTAGAGAATGTTATAGACTTCAAGAGGTTTTTGTGGTTAGAATTTCAGGTCAATCGGAGTTCGTTTGGATAGGTAACGAAGAACAAAACAGCGTATATGTGCAGGCATGGGGAGACACGGACGTGTCTCTCTTCAAGGAAAAAGGAGACATGACCGTGTCAGAGCACAGAAGCACCACATAGCAAGGGAGACACGGTCGAAGACACGACCGTGTCTCCCTGAAGGCAAACTGAGCTACAACCATGGCCCAGTATAGAAACTTAGTCCCCTTGGGAGACACGACGGTGTCTCCCTTCATTCACAAAGCTCCAAGGAGCAGCCATGGCAGACGAGGAGAGAGAAAAAGGGGAAAAACTAGTTTCCCACACAGCCACAAGCCCAAAACAAGCCAAAATGCATATTCAAGCTCCAAATAACATACTCAACAAATAAAAAATGAAATAAACTCATGAATCATACTAGAAATCAGTTTGCCATTAAAGTCATACAAGGTACAAAAATGGTAACTCATGCTAGGGACAAGAAACGAGCAAAATTCCAACACATAAACGACAAGCATACTCACGGGAACAACATACAACGATCCTAGCTCGATTAAATCACGTATGACCACATTGGGAGCAAATCTTTATATTTTCATACTTTTCACCAAACTCAAGAAACCATGGAATCGGGAAAGTAAAATAAGATTTCAATCAGTAGAAACAAAGATTAGAACGAAAGCAATCCGAATCTTACCTCGGATCGTTGATCGAACGATTTAGGTCGGAGTTCTTGAGTTCTTAGGGTTTCAGGTGGGTTTCCTCTTATCTTCTTCCTATCTTCTCTTTTCTCTTGGGATCGATCCACATGGGGAGAGGGGAGAGATATTTTCAGCTTTTAAGGCTGAAACGGGTCGGTCAAACGGGTCAGGTCAAAAAGGGGATCCGGTCCGTTCGGATCAGATTTAAAACGGTAAGGCTATCAAACGGGCTTAGAAAAATACAAAGTTAATTTCATCGGATTTGAATCATGGAATCAAATCCAATGGTAAGGTCGGAATTCGAATTCGAATTCCCGACCTCAAGATGGTCGAAAAGCCCCAAACACCCTAATTTCTATTAGGTCCCTAAACTTAAATAAATGGACTTTCGAGTCTAAACATTTTAATTAAATTATAATGCACACACAACATACAATAAATCACACATTGACACATAAGGCATGATAATTCACAAAACTCACATTAATACAAAATTAAACTCTCTCGTGATACCATACCTGGATTACCGAGAAATGGGGCATCACAGGATGCTTATTTTGAGGGTTATGATGGGGAAGAACTTCATAAGCCGGCCTCTTTCCAAGCATTGATTGAGAATCTGAACTAGAACCTTGGCCGGATTGAGGATATCTTCCTCTTAGCAACCACCCTATCTTCCACCTTCAATGCCTTCTCCGTCACTGAGGCCTATGTGCTTGTATCTACGGCCTCCAAAGAATTCTTCATATCCTCCTGAAGCCCTTGAAAGAATTGAAGAGATTTGTGTCGATCATCTTGAGTAATATTTGGCACATACCGGGAGAGCCGATCAAAATTATTTATGTACTCGGTTACGGTCTTCCCGCCTTGCTTCAGATCCACGAACTCTCTTAAGTGGCGATCATGTGCGGCGATGGGAATGTACTTGTCTTGAACTCCCTCGAAAACACTCATCCAATATCGCTCTAATACTCATCCACCAACTATAAGCTTACCCTTGGATCATGGTAAGAGTCACTACTAGAAAACTGTCAAATAGCAACGGAAATTATTCATTGCTATTTAGCAATGAAAATAGCAATGGTTAACAAATTTGTGGCAAAATGTTGTAGCAATGAAATTTTCGTTGCTATTTCGTTGCTATATATGAAAAACATTAGCGACGAATTTTTTGTTGATAAATTTAAATAATACAATAAATAAATAAATATATATAGCAACCAATTTTTCGTTGCTATTCTAATTAAAAATAAATATTTAATAAAAATATTTAGCGACGGATATTTTCGTTGCTATAAATAATCGATTAAAATATATACTAAAATATTTACATTTTAGCAACAATCCGTTGCTATTGAAATTAAAAATTAGTAAAAAATAATACATAATAAAATATATTAGCAATGAAATATTCATTGCTATAAATATATGATTTAAAAGATTAATAAAATATTTATAATTTAGCAACGGATTTTTCGTTGCTACGTGGAATAAAAAAGAAATAAACAAAATAAATAATCAAAAATATTAGCAACGAAAAATTCGTTGCTATAAGTATATAATTATAAAAATTAATAAAATATTTATAATTTAGCAACGGATTTTTCGTTGCTACGTGGAATAAAAAAGAAATAAACAAAATAAATA
>JBBMKE010399798.1:0-12625 GCA_037834125.1 Lippia alba | reverse complement strand
TTAAGTTAATGATATCATTATTAATAAATTAACATTTAATTATAAGATTAAATAAAATCAAATAATGCACTAATATTGAATTATAAATTAAATATAAAAATCACTTATAACCAATTAATTTTCGCAATTTGGTAAACACTTATGTCATACCTGTACGACCGAACGATCGGGGCGTCACTGGTAAGCCAATGCTTTTTACGGATCTCATTTTCGTTCACCGGATTGGAAGTTATTCAATTTTGAAGTTTTTGGGATTTTCGTATGCTTGGATTTTAAATCTACAACGATTGGCTTGGAATTTTTGGAAATTGATTGAGGATTTGGAATGAGGACGATGACTACTTGCTTGGGTAATTTATCGGGATTTTATTTCCGGCGACTCTCGGACAGTAGGTCGGCCTCGATGAGTTCAATGCCACTTTTAGTTTGTTAATTGGACACTCGATTTATTTATTATGAATTATTCTTTGTGATTACTTAAATTAATTGTTTTACATGCGAATAAATTGTTTAGTGATTGGTTTGTTGATCGAATGTGCTTCCTTTGTATATGAAAACATGAATTTGATGAATTGTGATATTTATGGATGTCTCATTTTGCAAATTGGGTTCCGATATGGTGAATTTATGCTAATTATTCATGTACGAAGGGGTATTAGTCTAATATTTGGAAACTAATCTCTTGTATGATTAAATGAACTTGGTTAATTGTCATGCTTGTAAAAAATTAATCCTTACTTGAATAATTGTATAGACGCTTCAAACGATCACTCTTGCTTGAATAATCTACTTAGGGTATGTATGTGTAATATTATGGAACTATGTAACTTGAGCTTGTGTACCAAACTACTTGTGAAGTTTGAAAGTATGATCCTAAGTGATTTGGGTGCATACTTTATTTGTATCAAGCATGCTATTTATGTATAACGACTTTGTGTGCTTATATGATCAAGTTGCTCTTACTTATGCACTATACATCTTGATATGGAGTTGATGCTTCATTGTAATATCATGATTGAACCATGTGACCTAGAATGAATTAATGTGCATTTTTTGGGTACCTTTACTTCCTAAATTAATCTTGCTTCTTTGAATATGGAATTGCATGATGCTTGCTTGTCAATATGATCTTGTTGAGCATTGATATACTTGATTGACCACGACACCAAATGAAAGCACAACATGAACATTTATACATAACCACAATCATGTTGAGCAATGCAGTGCGTCTTGCTTAGTTCATATAGATTTAAATTTAGGTTTCTGTATGTCTTCTTTCGGAGTTTGGTGGTGCGGGGGATCCCCGTGGGTTGAGTGTTTGGCCCTACACACTCTCAGACTCTACTCTTTCGAGGTGAGGCTTAAGTTTATTTTCTATAAGTTAAAGCGACCTACAACCCTATACGCTTGTTTTCAAGCCCACATGCGACTATACTATTATTTATGAGATATGTGTTTATACGATATGTTTATGGCTTTGTCAAACGATTAAAGGTTTTCAAACTATATGTGAGCGTATGTGAGCTTAAAATATTTTGCAATGAGGCTATGCTCCAAACAGTATACCTTCAAAGCAAGCAAAGGACCACCTCGAATGCACATAATGGAATGACATAGAGAGGTACGTTAAGCATATGCTAAGTTGCAAGGTAAGGTATGAACAGAAAGGTAATGGTAACATAATGTAATGTAATGAGTGAGATGGCCATAAAAGATTGGCAAAGGTAATGTAATGGTAATGATGGGACCTGAGACTATGACTTGGGATAGTCCGGGACGGTAGTAGGCCATCGGATGATTCCTAGGTGTAGTTTCCACTTTGAGGTATCGCGTGCGATCGGTATGGAAGGCGTGCTATTCTTGAGCCGTCGTGGTGAGGGAGCTCGGTGATGACTCATTGTGGGATCACGTCCCCTCGAGAATGGAATCATGAATGGATGGTTAGGGTAGTGCAGACTATAACACCCTAAACGAAAGGCACCACATCCCCCGCACTATAGCCAGACACGTGTAACGAAATGAAAAGTCCGTTCACGTATCAAGCCACAGTGAACGGGTGACAAACAAAAACCCAACCTAAGCTAGGCGGAATGTAGACCCTGGCTGAAAATTTAAACCTGCTCACAGTACGCAATAAAATTTCAATAAACAAACAAAAGCATCAGGACCGACAAACAAGCATACCCACAAGCAATGGCCACGGGCCGACATAAATTAAGTCATACGAGTCACATGCAAACTTGAGCTCACAGGCCTCTTTTATAACGCAAGCAAACCCGACAAGGGCAATTTAAATCCTACGTGGCACACAAACCACATCTAAATGCATACTTATACAAACATGCGAACAAAACATACTAACTTATACCAATTCGAAATGCAAAAGCAAATTTACAAACTAAAATACAGACACGACTCCAAATAGACTTCCCAGACAGACTCACACCGCCTAGCCCGAACTCCAAAGCTAAACCTGCAAACTAAAAACATAAAAAGGGAGGGGCCAGTCCAAAGACTGAGCGAGGGGCTACACACGCATGCGTACATAAGTATACGGAGCACAACACATTAGTATATTAAAATTCATGAATCGGGATGTGGTTTTTGCAATCCAAAACATTTTACTCGTGATAAATAATGTATAGGGAAGATTTGGGCCGAAGGCCAAAACAACCAAAATTTAGGTAATTATGAATCCATGCCCCCATTTCACGAATCAAGTTTATACTCAAACCTACACACGACTCGGCAAGCACGAGCCCTCAAACCCACTTTCTCCATTTTTAAAAGCAAGCTACAAACGAAGCAAAGGCAAATACGCAAACCTCTTTCTCCGGGTGGTAGAAGGGCCGACCGACCCAAACCATTTGCATAGAAGTATGGGTCATGAGTTTTGCAACACTCACTTCCCGAGGACTCCATCCCCCACCTGCCTCCCAGTGGGTTCTGGACTGATCATATCAAAGTTGGAGACCGCACTAGGGAGTACCCGACGGCCCGCTGCCATCCTGAGACTCCTTTCGCACCAGTCTCCTGGGCCCCAAGCAAAATTCCTCAAAATTTCCACGAACAGCTCGCTAGACCAACAAACGCACAAAGCACACGCGTATCGTACTCATCATACGTACATACATACCACACTTCACATACTTAACCCACACGACTACTCAAAACGGACAAAGCGTACATAGGCTTGTACATAGCGCTTCATACTTTTCAAATCAAACTAACCGACAAAGCCAACAAATACATACTTCGTACATATCTACATATATACACAAGGCTTATAAATCGCATGCATTCAAAACGAGCATGTTGCAGTTAGGGTATAACTATATCCTAACCTCACCTGGCACCAAACAAAGCCGAAGACAAAGCAAACGGTCCACCCCAGAACCTGCACGACCCACTTGTCACCACCCCAGGTGCAACCTGAACCAAACTGAACACAAGCAAGGACTCAGACTCAAGAATGAACCACAAAGACGCACGACGATGCTTAATATGCACAAGTGTCCATGTTGTGCTTTCAAGGTGGTGTCGTGGCCAAATTAAATATATTAATGCACAAGCACTTAAGAGATGCATTCATGTACATATGATTTCAAATTCAAATCAATTATATGCAAATTAGAACCTTATATAATTTAATAAAATCATATAATACACTTAGGACATGTTCATGTGCACAATAAATGCAAATAACATAAATGGAAAGACAAAACAATTCAAATCATTTCATATTAATTCACATAGCACATAACCAATTTATATTAATTCATACATTGCATAACAAATTCATATATACACAATTGAACTATCCTTACGTGCAAAAGTTCCAAATTAAATCCTATAAATTCCATAAAATTCATTTTTCACATTTCCACATAAAAATTCACATAATCATGTTAGGAATTCATTTAAACTCATCAAGTCACATATTAAATTCAAATAAATCACTTAATCATTCATTTCATAATTCACATAACACATTCAAATTCGACTTAGGCGATTAAACTTTAATTAGGGAAGTTTCAAATTTAATCATTCAAGGCATGACAAGTCATTTTTATTTAATTACAATTATCATATTCATTTATCTCATGCTTAGGTTTATTTATTCGATTCATACATTTTTACATTTTCTAAAAAAAATACACAAACATCCTTTGTTCAAGAATTACATTCAACTAGTGGCATGAAACGAAACGATTATCAATCAACAATCATGAATTCATACATTTTATATTTCATTACATATTCTCAAATACCATACAATGCATATTTATTCATTTATCAAACATACAAGAATTAATTACAATTTAAAACGATAAAAAACTAATACTATTTGACCCAACTGGTTTCAATTCACGATTCAAACATTCATTCATATCACATTTCATTCATTACATATTTCATGTACATTGGAATTCATATCTCGATCAACAATTCAAGCAAATTCGCAATTAAAATCATTTAAACAATTAAATCAAATAATTCTAATTTATACAAATAAATTCCCAGAAAATAAACCGAGTGTCCTATTGACGAACTGAAAGCGGCATTAGACTCACCACGTCGAGAAGAGCAAGCTGCCCGGAGTCCGCCGGAGTGCCGCCACCGGCGCCACTTGGCCATCGCCAAAAGGAAAAATCCCCAATAATCATCCGAGCTTGAATTCTTCGTCCCCAATCCAAATCCTCGATCAAATTCTAAAAATTCCAAGCTAAACGTCTCCAATTTCAAAATAGAGATTACGAGAGCCCTAAAATTTCAAACTTCAATTACTTTCAATCCGATTAACGAAAATCGAATCCGTAAAAGACATCAACTCACCCGTAACAAAAGCTTCGAAATGCCTATGCTCAATGCCGGAAAAAGTCGCCGGAGCTGACCCCCATAGCGTACCGCGGCTGCCACTCGCCGGAACCGCTACCTACGGCCACAATCACGTCAAACCAATGCCGGAAATGAACTCAGGGGGTCGGAAAACATTGAATGCACCCTTACCCGTCGGAAAAGACCGCCAGGAGATGGCGAAATGCGCCGTTACAGTGTCACGCGCCGCTGACGCGAGCTTTGGGTGGCGCGTTGGCCAAACCGCGACCCCTATGGCCGCGCCGCCGACGTGGAACACTGTGCCAGGGAGTCTTCTAATTGTACTTGGGGCGCGTGTCAGAAGGAGGTCGCCGGAGACACGTGAAATCGCCGGCGAAATTCACGGCGTTTCTTCCCCTTTTCCGCCGCCTGCGGTGGTTTTCCGGCCAAGCCGAAACCTGAAATGAGTCCAGGGGGTCGAAAAAGGTGGGGAGGGCTGGTCGTTGGCCGGCGTAAGTCACCGGAAAGCTGCCGGCGACGGGAGGTGCAACCCGCAACCTTCACGCCGCCGCTGCGCCGTCGGTTGGCAGCGATCTTGGTACGGTTGAGACCGTGTCGTCGAGGTGATCGAAAAACACTATTGGTTCGTCGAATTCCGTCGAGTATTAGCCGATTTCGAAAATCACACCGTGAGTGTATGTGGGTGTGTGTGTGTCGCGACGGGGAAGAGGGAGAGAGAGGCTGAGGCTGGTCTGGCACGAACTACGAGAATTTGGGATATTTATCCCGGATTATCGCGCGCGAAACGATCGGACGAAAGGGTAAACGATGTCAGAATTAGACAAACTTAGAGTCTATGGACTCGATTCGATGCCCAGAACTCGTTGGAGGGGTCAAAAAGGTCAAAATCTCGACCGAACGAGAAATGACGGAAAAATCCCTAAAAAGAGGAAATTACAAACAAGCCCCTAAACTCTTAAAGAGTTCAAAATAGGACCACGCAAAACACATAATCACATAATTAAACACACAAAAAGGGGACACGTGGTGAGATCTTGGACGTCTGAAAAATCGGGATGTTATAGGTTTGATGGGGCCGTGAAAGATAATAATTATGTGTCGCAGATACATCACGAAATAATGGAAGATGATCATGAGATAATAATACTTTGAAATATTTTTTTGTTGTTATAATATGGTATAAGTATTATATTAAATATAAATTATTATAAATTTATATAAGATTATTTACAAATAATCAAATATAAAATTATTTTAGATATATTTTTATTTATAAATTTTAAGAAAAGAGAAAATTTTACTTGATAATTGTAGATTTTTAATCCATGAGATTTTTAAAAATTATGAAATTCAAATGGGGTAGAAAAAAAAATAAATAGTAGAAAAAAATATCTGACGAATATATAAACTCTAAAGTTGTATTTGTATCTAAAAAATTAATTTAGGAATATTAGTATTTTAGTAGGGATATTATTATCAAAACAAAATTTTAAATAAATATAGAAAACCGTCAAAATCCTAAAGTATGTCCTAAACTGCTATTCTAACTTATTTCTGAGCAAAAATTTATTTTTCAAACACCGAAGAACTAATAAAAATAAATACTTATCTTATAACTGCTTAACTTTTGAATTTGCACTTACTCACTTTTTTGAACGCCAAACCCCTCAAAGGGGAATATTATTAAAAATCAAAAGTAACAATTACAAGAAGAAATAAGAGAAAAATTAACGCCGACACTTACTCACTTAAAATCGAAGCTTACAGAGACTAGAACACACTTTCATATGTTCCCCACATTAATTATGAGTAAATAAAGAATGTATATAAATTTGGTCGAGCGTTAAAAGGCTTGATTGGATAAAGAGAGAAGTACAATTTTGGTATATCAATTACCCAAATTCGTAATTTTGATATAAAAAATTTTTAAGTGAAGAAATTAATCCATAGCTTTAAAAGCTTGCAATTTAATGTAAGAGAAAATTGCATTTTTGGTCCAATAGGAAATAAGTCAATTTTTTTTGGTCCCGTAGTTTTTAAATAGTCCCACACTTTTAATTTTTTGAAAAATGTAGTTCCAAAGTGAAAATGTTTTAATATTAGTCCCAACAAATTTCAAAATATATATTTATAATATTTTTACTAAATTAAAAAATGCATATCAAATATAAGGAAAAATTTAAAAAAATACCAACCACATGATATTTTTTCTTAATAAATAATAAACTATTATATTTTAAAGTATTAATTTAAAATAAAAAATTAAAAAATTAAAAACATTATTCATAATAACATAATTAATAAAATATTCTTCAATAAAATAAAAGTAATTTGTAGCCATTTATTTTTGAAAAATGTATGGCTAGTAATTTATCAAAAATATGTAGTAGCCATTTATCAAAAATATATGGTTACTAATTGCTTTTTAATTTTTTAATTAATATTATATTATTGACTAAAATATATATAAATTTTAGTTATTTTTTATTTTAACTAAACCCAACGATTAATTATTTTAAATAAATACAATGCTATTTATATAAAAATTATTTAAATATTGTAATTTTTTATGGGAAAAAAAAACTATGGGACCAAAAAAAAATTGACTTATTTTCTATAGGACCAAAAATGCAATTTTCTCTTAATGTAATATTTGACCTGAATAGATATGACTTGTCGGAAAATCAATCCGAACCTCCACGTGTCCGATGGAGAATTTGCCATGAAGAGAGTTTTAAGTTAAAAAAGATTGAATTGATAACTTTCATATATTATGACATCCATCCTGAAAAGGGTGATATACTGATATTTAATACTATTATTAATTAGTGTTAAAGAAATTAAAATAAAATTCTTTATTTTGTACATTATTTTATTATGAAAATAAATATTACTAACGAGAATAATTTTTCTGACAATATTCATAATATATTTTTCATGTATGAATTTCTTTTAAAGTTTTCTCAAATTTTATTTAAATATGTAACTCCGATTTTGAGTTTTTTTATTCTCTAAGGTATTACAACACAATAACTTCGACTTTTTTTTTTTGTCGTATATAATTCAATATTTATGTAAATTTAATTCTAATCAAAATCTAATTCTTAAAATTTAAAATTTTTTAAATTGGTAAATAGTTGTTTTGCTTTAAATATAAATTATTTTTCCTAAATTATTTATGTAACTCGATTATAAATTATCGGTGTGGTCTTTTGTCTTTATCATGTTTTTACTAATCTTTTTTTTATATTTATATTTTATTTTTAAAATTCTTTATTTTGTTTTCAAAATTTTATGTTAAATTGGATGGTTTGAATTTGCTTGATTCTAATAATTATATTGTTATATTATCTCTCTGCAAACTATTACGTTGATTATTTTTATTTTATTTTCAAATAAATTTAAGCTTTTGGTTC
The DNA here is from genome assembly GCA_037834125.1 of Lippia alba. Taxonomy (NCBI): domain Eukaryota; kingdom Viridiplantae; phylum Streptophyta; class Magnoliopsida; order Lamiales; family Verbenaceae; genus Lippia; species Lippia alba. The sequence goes on along the minus strand of JBBMKE010399798.1, from coordinate 4,370 downwards.
TAAGATAAATTTTAATATTTCTTAACCAACCAAATTTATTAGTAATATAAATTTATTTTTTCTATTTTTTATTATTTCAATCTTAATTTATTTATTTGAATTTTGAATTTCAAAGAATTTTACTTTATAATTTTTTATTAGATCTAAATAATTTATTAAGATTTTATAATTGGTTTTTTGTAAAATACTTGATAATATTTGTCATGATTTATTTTTATCTTTATTTTATTATTCAAGGTTCATTTATTTTACTTGAGTTCTGATTTTTAAAAAAATTTTCATATATTTTTTCATATATTTAAAGAATTTGTTAGAGTTTCAACAACTATGATGGTGTGAGACTTACTTTCAAAATCTTCTATTTAGAGTTTCAATAAATACATGTTTATGTCATAATTATAAGATATATCTACCATTATTCGAATTCATAGGATGTCTTGAAAAGAAAATATTCATTTATTAGTTAATATTAACTAAATTAAGTTCTTAGTATAGTTAGCCGTCAATTTAATATTTATTACTTCTTAAAAAATATTATACAAAAGTCACTATTTATATATTAGAAAATATAATAATATTTCTAATAAATATGTTAGAATTTTAATATACATCCTATTTTAATATCTAAATTATTTTTTTAATTTTTCACATATTTTAACCTATCTAATTAGACTATGATATTTACATGAGTTCTATTTATTTACTATTTCTAATAAAAAATACTTAACTTAATATATAATTTATAACTAAGTATATTAAAGTAATAGAATTTAATTTTAATAGTAATTCATTTATTATTTATAAAAATATGTATTGCATAGGTTATTTTCATTTTATATTATTTAACTATTTATTTTAAAATTATTTTAATTTATTAAAATCATATAAGTATTGTAAATTATATCATATACTGATACCGTACATCACACGGGGCATACACTACATGTATATATATATCTCTATTCCTTAAAAAACAAAATCTCTTAATTTAAAATTATAATTCAAATTTTGTCTATTGCATTATGACTTTTTAAATTCTATTCCTTAAAAAACAAAATCTCTTAATTTCGTAATCATATATATATATATATATAATTTTAATTAAAATAGTTAATTTTTATCTTTATTTTAATTCTAATAATTAAAATTCTAATTTTTTCTACCTTGGATCTCATTATTTCGTAATTTATATATATATAACTTTAATTATGAAATAATGAGATCCAAGGTAGACAAAATTTGACTTTAAATTTAATTATCTAGTGTGAGAGTTGGTAGAAAAATAATTGAATTGGTTACGATAAGAATTTTCTTCTTCCCAACAGTAAAAATTTATCTATAGAATTCTATATATATATATATATGGTTACCAAAATTAAGGGATTTCTTTTCTTACTACACTTCGTAAAAAAGTGTAGGGAGTACTCTATTTTGTGAAAATATGTATATATATAAATTAACTCTTCATATTCTTATTACTACACTTTGTAAAAAAGCGTAGGGATTACTCTATTTTGTAAAAAAAAAAAAAATAAAGATAAAAATTAACTATTCATACTCTTACTATACTTTGTAAAAAATGTGGGGAAGTTTGTGTAGTAAAAAACTCATTTTTCTTGTAGTGCGCACGATGCACCACAGGTGCGTTAGCGTAAATATCTCAATCAAACAGGTACAAGAGTGTCGATGACCGAGTACGAATCCGTGAAACCAAGACGCAAACCATGCTCCTTATAATAGGACTCCCTTCGAAAATTCAGCAACACCTCAAAAATTTTATCAGAAAACCTGTAAATCATTATCTTCCCACGCGCATGCAGCAACATCATTGAATCCTCTTCCTTCTCTCCTCTAACCACTCCCACAACCCTTGTGCTTGCTCCAATTTTCGTGGTAATTGGATCAAGATCAACACGGTACTTACCAAACCAAGCGTAATTGTCTTGATTCAGTTCAAATACACGTACAAAATTTCCCCTGTCCGAACCCAGAAAAAGCACAACATAATGCAGACGCCCGTTTGATTCCATGACGTAGTTCTCCGGTCCACCTCGTGTTTTTGGAACTTTACTGATCTCACAAAAGTCGTCGTCAAGATTAAAACGATGGCATTCCCTAGATCTGATAAAAATAAACTCCACCACTCATGTAAATCCCACCATATATCTTATAGGGTCCGCGAGATATTCGATGCTGATTCGTCCATGAGTTAGTTTCCGAATCATATGCTTCTACATAACTAGGAATGTACCCTTCAAAGCGAAGAACTTTGTAATGAGGTGATATTGAAGGATCAAACGCTAAGCACAGACGTGAAATGCCGTGATGTACGGATAATTCTCTCGATTTCATCGTGGTTGGATTGTAAACAAAGTAGTATTTTGAGCCGTGAGGTGTGTTCCAGCACTCTAGTAACAAAAGCCCGTTACAAGATTGCAGGATCTTGTTGTAGGCGAATCTGGCAAATCTACAACGGAATGGGAAATGGAAAGGGACTAGCATTTTAGATGTGGGATGGCACATATAGAACTGTGATGTTATGGAACGAAGGAGGAAGGACGGCTGAGACTGGCGGCGGCGGCGGTGGTGGAGGGTGTGTAGGTGGAAGAATGATGCGGAGGAGATAAGTGAGCGCCACCATTTGCATACTAATTGGCATCTAATGAGGGATTTTTCCGGTAAGAAGAGGAAGATTTCCTGAATTAAGTCATCATTGCTGCCGATTATATATGGTGATCTCAGCCGCGATGACCTTTTAGAAGACATGGTTTATGGTTCTTTGAGGTTAAGGTACTTTATGGTGGATTTTCAATATTTATGGAGTTTGAATTTTATTTATTTATTTATTGTGTCTTTGTGTAATAATGAATCCAGTGAAAAAGTAATGAGAAATGGGAGGAATTTGAAGAGCCTGATTTGGTGCATGGCGATGAGCAAGGGGGAATTAGCAAGTCTGGAGAACAGAGTGTTGGTGACTTGCATGGTGTGGATGAGGCTTGCAGTGATACATCAGAAGTGAGAAGAAGCAACAGAATTCGTAGGAAGCAGCGTTGGCACATGGATTATGCGGCTTAAGGCGTTTCGCGCGTTTTGGAGTCCTTTTTCTTAATTATGCAGTATTATTAGTTATGGTTTGGTACTTATTTATTTATGGTTTTGCGTAGTTGTCCCTGGTTTATGGGAACGTACTTAAGTTTGGTTGAACTCTCTATTTTGGATTAAGCAATCAATATCAGTTTTCTCGTTTAACCAAAAATTCTCCTTTCTTTCTTCAACCTCTGTTTCACCCGCCGGCGGGCTCTTTGCCGGATTATCCACGAGCTCGAGACAGCTCTGACGTCTCTCAGATTTATATCCCTATCATTGGTGCTTTCATTGAGTTTTCGATATGGCCAATTCTGTCAGTGTTAAGACGTTTGAGGAGTTTAAGGAATTGATTGAAGCTAATCAGCAGGAGTCGCAAAAACAGTTTGAGATGCATCTCGCCGCGATGCAAACTTTGAACCAAGCGGTTCAGACACTTCAATAGCAATTCGGGGCATTAACGGTGCAACCGCAGACGGCGGCGCCCCAAGCCTCACAGGCGATGATTCCTCGGCGGGAGGAGGGCGGCTCTCAGTTTGGTGCCAACGCAGCCACCAAGATGCGTTTGGATATGCCGAAAAGTGATGGTTCGGATCTGCTGGGTTGGCTATTCCAAGTACATGAGTATTTTGTGTTCTACGGTATCCCAGAGGAGTCTCGTTTGGCTATGGTTGGGCTAATGCTGGAAGGTGCAGTGCTGGATTGGTTTCGGTGGAGACAACACAACCATCTTTAGGAATCGTGGACTGATTTTGTGGCTAAGTTCAAACTACGGTTCGACACTTTGAATTACGTCGACTACTTTGGCATGCTGGTCAAAGTGCAGCAAACTGGGACCGTGGCAGAATATCTTTCAGCGCTTGAGAAGATCTTGGTTAACGTCGCCGATGTCTCGGAATCAAATTTGCAATCCTTGTTTCATGCGGGCTTGAAGTCCCATCTGCAGCATGAAATTCTTCTCATGAAGCCGACGTCTTTGTCTGCTTAGTTTACCCTCGCCAGGGAGTTGGAGGCGAAACATAATGCATGGTCATCTCATTCACAGCTACGGCAGTTCGGGGGATCCACTTTCTCGGCCCATCAGCACGACGGCAATGCGGCAGGACAATCTGCACGCGGGGTCACACCACCACTTTTGCTGACACCCGTCGCGAAATAGCCATCACAAGGTACTTTTTCTCCTAAGGGATCATTACAAATTTCCCCCCCTCCCCCGTCCTTTGCCCCTTGGGGCGGATCGCCCCCTAACCTTTCATTTTGCGCGTTTACCACCCTCACCTTTCCAA
>JBBMKE010399789.1:0-12626 GCA_037834125.1 Lippia alba | reverse complement strand
TTCTATGGATTTCCTTGAGCTCATGTGCATATATGGTGATACTTAAGGCATATTTATGGTGTATATATGAATTCCTTGATTGGTGGGTGAGTAGGGAAGGATTTACCATTTATGCATTTGTTGGGTTTGAAGGGGAATACATGAATGCTTAGTTTGATGCTCAAGTTATACAAGATATGTGTTATATAGATGATCCCTAGCATGAATGCTTTCTTTAGCTTGGTGGATACCCTTGAAACCTTGATCCCCTTTTTTCCCCTACTTGTGTATGAGCAATATGTTGAAGTATGATTGACTTATGTGAGTCTTGATGCTAAGAATGTGAATATTTAGCTTAATATGCACACTTATATGCTAATATGCTTTATATGCATTCATGCGACTGTTTTTCTTGAATCTTTGGTGTTTGAACTTGGATTTCACTTCTTGAACGTCTTTGGATGCATTTCATCTCATCTTTCACACTTAGGTTCGGTTATGACATGATTTAGGACATGAAAAACCTTGCATTTGATTGCATAAACTCATTCTAGCATGTGGCCTTGAGTTTAGGGAGATTTGAAGCCTTTTTCTCGCGAGTTTTGTTGCCCAGAATCTTCCACGGGCGTGGAGGGTGCCCGAGTTTCCATTTTCCACTGGCGTGGAACTTACCCTGTTTTTGACAGAGATTGTTTTGCTTTGTGAATCTTCATCCGAACTCCAAATGACCTAAAATTTTAACCATAGTAACCTTTTGAAGTCTACTTTAATCTCCAATTAATTTCACCTCAATATCTTTTCTATATTGTGAGATATGACCATTTACTTTTTGTGTGGACACTTTACCGAAAAACTGCACTAATTCAACTTCGCACCTATGCCATTTTTGTCTCGTTTTGAACCACGGTTCCTGCCACACATGCTCAGAAAGATCTATGTGTCTAGTTTCATCTCCAATAAACAAAACTCAATTCCGACTTGTACAACTCGAGAAATTCTCATTTTCCTACAGCTTGCGCATTTCCAAAATAGTCAGCTTTTGCTATACTTTGCCAAAACCTCCTTCCTTGCATTCCTTTCGCTTCCTTAGCTTCCATATGTGAATTATATGCATTGTATGCTTGATTAATTGATAGTATATGATATGTATTGATGTTTTTATGAATTTTATGTTATGAATTCAATGTTGCAACATGAAATGATGAGTAAACGTTTAAGTGCTACAATGTGAACACTAATTGCTTGATGTGCTCTATCTTATGATTCCTATGACTTGTAAACGTGATGTATTATGTATTATGACTACCATTGGTGAACTATATGCTATTGATGGAAATGAAATTGCCTGGTTTGAAAGAATGCATGAAAGATATGGAAATGAATGATACAAGGGATGAAAGAATGAATGAATGGTAACGTGCATCTCCATGACATTGTTATTACCTTGTATGCATCTCTCCTCATGTCATAGCATTGCTGAGCGTCTTATTTGGTCATGATTGAGTCTCATGAACATGTCGTGTTGTCTTTGTACAGTTTCTCCAGGGCGGAGATGTGTCGGGTTCATAAGATTTGTCCTCTTATCTTTGTGGTTGGTTTGGTAAGGCGTACAGGTGGGTTTCTCTTCTACTAGCTATGAAACGACCCAATATATCCCTATGTGTATGATTTAAGCCAAAAGGTAATATTGTTATGTATATATTGAGTCTTTTCAAAGGTGTCATTGATTTATTAGTTAAGCCCCTTCTCTTTACTGATTACCCTACCTTGTTTTATGCGAGAATGAATGTATGCATTGAATGGGGGCCCAGGTCTTAGTGTGAGTGGCTAACCGGGGAGGCAAGGGCCGACGGGGATCCCTCATGCTAGTCCCACCAACTCGCAGCGCAACCTGAACTCATTGGAGGTAGCGATGGATGGGGGTGTCGATGCCTTTAGGGGAGTCATGAAATCCTTTTGGTCAAGGATTGGGAGATGTGTTCCAGGTAGACCGGTACACGGTCCCTGCCCATAAGGGATAATATCTTTTGCTGCGCAATGGAGACACGTTTCTAACTGGAAGGTGAAGGTGAATTATATGAATGTGCACATAAGAAGGTATGCATGAATGAATGAATGAACGAACGAATGAAAGAACGCATGTATGAAAAAATGAAAGTATGCATGATTGAAAGATTGCTTGATTGTTAATGAATGATTGATTGAAATGTTTAAGGCACACACGAGGTGTTCGGGATAGCCCACTCGCCGGGTTCACGTAAAGACCGCATGTATGAATGACTAATAAAATGAATGATAGTTGTAATTCCGACCGTTGTTTTTGGTTATTTTCACCCACTTGGGAAATGTTTACAAAACCTCGAGCGGGATTATGGTTTGCATGCGTGAATGTTTAAATATCGCATTATTATACTATTAAGCTCTGTTTTATGCCCACCAGTCTCTTATAGACTGAACCCGGCTTTATTTTCAGTTCTTGCAGGTTTGGAGTGCTAGGCGGGAAGTGTCGTGTCGAGTCTACGTTTAGGGTTGGGTCATCTCGCACGCATTGTAACTTGTTTCATGTTTATTGGTGTAATATAAGAATGATACATGTATGCATATTGTAATTTTTGGTATATTCGGGACAGGCTTCTAGGGATAGATTGAACCCGTGTGTATGAATTTTCGGGACTAAGTATCTATGTTAGTTGAACCCGTTGTAATTGTTATTATGATTGAATTATGACATGCTTCCGCTTCTGTGCATTTGCATACTTGTATTTTGGATTTTGAATTTTAGCTCCCGCCTGACATAGCACATGAGTGAGTCTCCATTCGCTGTGAGCTTGGTTCATGCATGGACTTTCCATATCATGGGTGAATCGGGCTCATGGTGGGGGGGTTGTGACACTATTTGTTCCGGGTGTTACACAAAGTGCACCACATAGATGCACGGCGTATGTTTAAACACGTAGGGAATGCAAATAATCACATAAGGTTCATAAACTAATCACATTCATGCAAAATCATGCATACGAATGGCATACGCAAGCATACAGAATGCAAAACTCATAATTAACATGTATATAACACATACAAGAACAAACGAGAAGCATACGAAATACGTAGCAAACGAGCGAAATCACAAAACTACACGGACAGCCCTAAACGGCCGTTTTGGGTCTAAGCACAGAACCCAAAAGGCCGTTCCGGCCTAAAAAAATGCCCAGAAAAGCAAAGCCAAACGGCCGTTTCACCCCAAAGAACAAAAGCAAACGGTCGTTCAGAAACCGTCTGGACTAATCGATGCTTCTCAAACAGCCATTTGGAAATTACAATAAACTTAAAAACGCCTGTTTGAAAAACTTCTTCCACAAAACACCCCCTCAAAACGGCCGTTTCGGCCAAAGGCCAAAACTCAAAACGGCCGTTTCGTCCTTTACCGCCCGGCGCGCGAGAGACACCAAACGGCTGTTTGGAAAATAACTAAAGTCCCAAACGGCCATTTCGGCCTGACCTGCTCAAAAAATTGGGCAACAATGGCGACGGATTTCGAGCTAAAAACACACTCACACGCACACACGAAGCCCCAACACACAAAACTCAAATCGGAAAGCATATATAACACGTAGATCACATAAGTACAAGTATTGACTCCCAAAATGAGCCCAAACACCCAAACCCGATCCTAGGAACTATTCATCGTCTTTCCCATATAGCACTTAGACACCGAATCAAGATACGGGCGAGACATTAAATGAAAGCACGTAATAAGTAGAGTATAAATCTTACCTTGGATCGTTGATTGTTCAGTCGGATTGACAGGAAGCTTGAGCTCAAAGCTTGGGGCCAAAATGTAAGGTTTCTCCTTCCTTTTTTTCTTTTCTCTTCTTGCTCCAAAAAAAGAAAAGAGAAAAATGGGGTGTTTGGCTATTATAGCCGGTTCGGGTCGATAAAATGGGTAAGGTCACAAACTCCGGTCCAAACGGATTGGATTCTAAAATGGAAGGGTTATCAAACGGCTTTAGGAATTAAATAGGTTAATTTCATAAAATTCGAATCCTTGAAACGGATTAAATAAAGGGGTCGGAATTCGAATTCGAATTCCTGAGCTCAAATAGCCTCGAGGGCTAAAACACCCTAATTAAAATTAGGTATCCTAATTCGACAAATATTGAGCAATTGAGCTCAAGAACAATTAATTAAATTCTAATGCACACTTAATAAAATTAAACTCACGTTGACACGTAAGCATGCGAATCATATAATTCACGAAATTACAGAATTAAACTCTCTCATGACGTTGTACGTGAAAATCTGAGAAGCGGGGCGTTACAATCTTCCCCCCTTAAGAGAACCTGGTCCCCAGGTTCGCTTGTCCAAGTTTCAAGCTCGAACAACTTTCTGTATTCACCCAAGTTCGAGGTTCATGACATCCCGACGAGGGTTAGCTCAAGAAAGGTCTTCTTAGCACAAGGGGTCTTAAATCTTCAAACCGATCCGGTCATAAGAATTGCTCGGCCGACTCGCACGATAAGAAGGGTCTAAAATAGATTCAACTCTCACCGCTTGAGCTCGATTAAGCCAAATCTCAAGCTCAGTAATCTAGATTGGCATAATTAAGGAACTTACGTTGTTCCATCACCAAGCCCTAACCGAATCTACTTCACCACAATCTAAAGTCTGGAGTGTCAAACATCCGAACCCTTTTCATATCACCAAAATCTTCAAAAAGAGGTTGTCGATCTGGTGTGCTAAGTGCGTTTTTAAATTCATTAATTACGTAATTATGTGATATTTGAATTATAATATGGTTATTTGAATATATTTGTTTAAATGTTGATTTGATTTCTTGAGACCTTTGTGTGAGTGCTTCGGAAATGCCCTTCGTTTATATTTGATTTACGTTCGAAACTTTGTGATATTTTAATATGTTGTATATGCATGAGTGATGATTCCGATTATGTGCTCGTTTTGTATTTTCGATTTCGTTTGATTTGGTTTTGGCTCGTTGTTTGGAAACGGAACGTAAAGGAACTAATAGGCACTTAGTTTACCTTGAGTTCCGAGCGGCATATCTTGAGCTCGGGAATTCGGATTCGAATTCCGTCACCACTATTGAGCTCATTTCGACGATCCAGACTCAATGGAATAAGCTTCATATTTTTCTAAGCTCGTTTGATACCCCGAAACCTCGTCGGATTGAAGCCTGACACCCAAAGCACCTTTGCTCACTCTTTTGCCCATAACTCACTCATATGTTGACCAAATTGGGTGAATCTTAGCCCCACATCACCCTCACTTAATCCCCTTTTATTTTCATCATTTCCTAACCCTTTTCATTCACAAATTATACCCCTTTTTTCTGCTACAAAGCGTGACAAGAGGGAGAAGAGAAAGAAATAGTGCCCTTTCCATATTTTGAGCTCAAGATTCCATCTAATCCTTCCATCTTCAAGAGGTAAACTTGGTTTTTGATTCTCCATCTCCTCCTCTTTCTTTTATGTGTTTAAGTGTTGAATTTGATGGTGGATAACTTGGATTTTGGCAAGAGTATTGAATAGGAAGGGTTTAGAGCTTGTTGGGTGAATTGGCATGCTTCCTTGTGATTCTTTTTTATTTGATTCATGATATATGCTCTAAATGCATCCATTAATGATTATATGAACCTCAGTTGAGTGGTAGTTGTTGTATTTAAGAGATACCATTAATGAACTTTCATGGAATTTGAAGCTTTGAACCTTATGTGCAATCCTTGTCTTCTAGCTTACTTCATGTATTGATTTGGGGTGATGTTTGCATTATTTTGAGCTTGAATTTTGGTGTTTAATCTTATCTAAGTTGTTGTTGTGTTGGAGGGCTTGTTAGAGCTTGGATTTTCTGGGTGGAAGTTGTTTTTTTTCGCGCAAGGCAATTTCCCCACCCAGGGAGATTTTTGTGCTTGAATTTCCCCGGGAGGGGAGATTATTTTTTTGAGGCAGTAGGGTTTTACCCAGGGGGAGGGGGGAAGTTTCAGTTCATTTTTACCCGAGGGGGGAAATGTCAGCTGGAACTTTTTTTGTGTTTTTCGTTCTTTTGTTTTATACTTTTCTTTTATGTGTTTTTCTATGCTTTATATTATGAATTGAGGTTTGCATGATATTATGTGAATTTTCTTGAAATTATATGCATGAAATATGATCCCTAAATGTTCATTTAATGATGAATTATATGCCTTAAATCATGAATTTCATATATGAAAGAGTTTGGTACTTTATGTATGAAATTTGAACTTAAGTGATTTATGTGATGCATTCTTACACTTTATTGACATCATTCACGTACATATGCATTTGCCGAGCGTATATTTGGTACATATTGAGTCTAAGTTCAACCCGTATTGTTTGTTTTATCCAGAAGTTGGTCCCGAGGGTGACGAGATTATCCCTTAGGCGTCCGGTTATATCCTTTTTGTCTCCACTACGCACTTCCAAGGTGCGGTTTTGTTCTTTTAGTTATTTCGACCTAAAACCCTATATGATTTGAAGCCCGCATGCGAGATACGTATATTATATGTTAGATAAATGCTTGATATGTACTTTGGGGCTTGTCCCATTTGTCAAGGTATTGGAAAACGATTTTATATGTACGTATGAACTATTTTACTTCGTTCTTTGAAATTGGTGATAAGTGTGTGTGTGTACGAGAGTATGAGCTTTGAAAGAAAGGCTTTGTTGATTTTGTGATATTTTTTGGGCCCCGGAGAATGGTATGGTATCTCGGGACGGCCGAGTGGTCGCCAAGCTCTCCCATCAACATTTCCATTTTGAGAGGTTTGCCTAACCCTAGGAGTTTGGGGAAGGGCTTTCCTGTTGAGCCGGTGGTAACCCCGCCGAAGGTTTTAGGGAAGTAATTGAACCCTGCCTCTTGTGTTTGCCGATAGTTAGGGCCATCAACCCTTCTATCACCCGGAGTTGGTCTTGTTGTGTGTTTGGTATTCGTTTACTTGGAATTATGAGAAGTTGGAGTTTGGACTCGTATTCGCCGAGTCGTGGGTGTGTGTTTGAATCTATGGAACGAGGATGGATTTATAATTACCTAAAATTTGGTGTTTTGGCCTCCAGCCCTTTTCTTGCCTTCAAACTATATATCTATTACACTGGAAAATGTTTTGGCATGCAAAAACCATTCTCGGGCCATGGATTATTTAAATTGATAAGTGCTTTGCTCTATACGTATTATGAGTGTGTGTGTTAGCCCCTCACTGGTCTTTAGGACTAACCCTCGTTCGTGTTTTTTCTCCTTTCCCTTTTTTTTAGCTTTCAGGTTCACTCGGAGTTGAGTTAGGTGGCAAGTTGTCTTATAGTCTTACTTGTGGGTTACCTCGAGTCACATGCATTCGCAGTGGTTTATTTCATATTTTGGATCTTATGTATACGATCATGGAGAATTAAACACTTATTATTTGGCCTTGGATGGGCATTCATACATAAATGTATATTGTATCATGCCAGTTGGGGACTTATTATGGATTTATGATCTTGGAATTTGAATGTTGGTTTATATTTATCGCTTCCGCATTTTAATGTTTTGATTCGCACTTTGATTGAGGGTCTAGACCGCCTAGCTTAGGGGTGAGTTTTGTTTGTCACCCGTTCTCTATTGTTTGATGCGTGTGCGGATTTTTCCATTTCGTTACACGTGTCGGACTCTAGTGCGGGGGATGTGGTGCCTCACGTGCGGGGTGCTACAGTTTGGATGTAGATAGAGATTACCGCGATAACACTAACATGACTATTATGTTCCCGAATAATGTAGACAATATACCACCTAACGAAATATCCTTTTTAGAATAATTTTGTTTTACGTGTCTTGAAAAACTGGGGCGTTACAACTTATATCTGGTCTAGTGCGGGCTAAGTAGATCAGCTTGTCGACTAATCTTTCCTAATGCTCTTTGTCTGTTGGTGCATCATCCTGAAATATTACTAACTGGTGGTTCTGGGCCATGGGTCTCCACTGGTTTACAATCAATTAGTCCGATTTCAACTAGAAGGTTAAGTATATATTTCTTTTGCGAGATTTGGATGACTCTATCAGACCTCATAACCTTGATGCCGAGAAAATACCTTAGTCTTTGTACAGTCTTTTGTTCAATTCACACTACACTACACGAAGGTATGTTATTTATACTAATTTGTTGAGTTTTGTACAATTGAGTATTGCGTTGATGAGCTAGATTTTTTTAGGTGAGATTCAATGATTGCCTTTATGATTATGTTGGATGGATGGTATTATTTCCATTTGATTTTTATGATTCCTCGAGGACGAGTAATGAGCGAGTGTGGAGGGATTTGATAACTCGTTAATTCATTATCTTTACGATAATTTTATGCCCCAAGTTATGCTTGAATTGATGTTATTTCGAGAAGAATTGATGCTTTGTTGTTTTTTAGAATCGGGGCTTAAAGGTGAAATTGAAGCAAACTCGATCTTTTTACGAACAAATTCATGGAAAGGCGGACACCGTTGAATTTCTGAACTTAGCCGCGGGAGAAAGTTGAATGCAGTGCAGTTGGTGAATTGATTCAAAATTGAGATGCAAAGGAATATATGGTACATGCATGCACGTAGCCCTTTAGACGAAACTGAACAACTTCTGAATGGGGCTTTAATTTTTGGAGGAACAGGCCTGCGCATGCTCTTTGGTCTTAATTTAGTAAAGCCCAATTTGTTTTGTTGTGGACTTTAGTTGTTTACTTGCTGGGCTGTTTGTGCGGCTTAAATTATTTGAGTCCAATTTAGTTTGGTGGGCTATGAACTTAATTATTTGGAGGGGCTTTTGATGTTTTGTGGTGGCCTGACAAAGTCTTGGATAAATTGGAGAAGCCCATTTGTGTGTTGGAGTCTTGGAGTGAACTAAATCAAATCCTATTTTGATTTAGATTAGAAGGCTGCATGAGAAGGTTTGGAAGGCTATATAATTTCGAGGGAGCAACATTGAAAAATCACGTAATATTGGAGAGCAACTTTTTGGGTCATGACTTGAAGGATGGCAGTTCGAGACTTTGGCGGCTTCACCGAGGAGCAGAATTCCACCAGACAGTTTATCATAGTTAGTTTAATTCCTTTACTCTTTGAACTGTATTAAAGAATTCCTTTAGTATTATTTTGATGGATTTTTACGTTATGAGTAGCTAAGTTTTCAATTATCTAGTTAGGTATTAAAGATTCGATTGGATATTGTGAGACTTAACGTTTTTATTCATTTGAGTTTATTCATGCATTTATCTTATCTGCTTGTTTCGTGTTTATTATGATTTATTTACTTAGTGGTAGGGCTCGACCATCTAGGTAGATTTTGTTAGGAATAGTGCCCTGAAAGCATTAGTGCTTTACTTATTCCTTATAAAATCACAAACAATCTTTGAGTAATAAACGAAATGATTTTGTTCATAGGCAACACTTCTTTATGTGCTTATTTGTCTGTTAGGGTAGACTTTATATTTGCATGTTTTGAACTCCCCTAATCCGAGATGCTGTCAAGAACTTTGCCTTTATGGGAAAGGCATATGAAACAAGTTCTTAACTCCATAAGCGAGGATTAGTAAATATCTCCAAGTCAAGAGTAAAACAGACAGTGGGAGTGTAACACCCTTAACGATAGAGCATTACACCCCCGCACCACGTGTCAAATCCACATATGAAATTGATTTCCATATATTGGAAGAGATTACCTTGAGACGATTAATCTGTTCATTTCGGAAAAGAAGTTAATCTGTCCATGGGTTTAAAGAAAAAGAGAAGGAGAAACGTGATTTTGTGAATAAGAGAAAATAAATGTAGAGAAAAACCCGAACAGAAAAGTGGAGAGAATTTGGAAAAGAAAAGTGGTGATAGGTTGGATTCTTCAACTCCCACGATTAATTAATTTATTTTATTTAAAAGTGTCGCTACTTGTATAACTATTAGGACATAATTTATTAAGTATCCTTGTAACACCCCAATTCTTTGAATCATAAAATCAAGAAATATTCTGAAAATGATATTTGATTAAGTTTCCGCCTAGCCAGGATTATTTTTATTGTCTTCCGTTCTCTATTGTCAATTTCCTATTCTCAATTCTAGTTTTCTCAATTTCCCAATAATAGCTTTGTTCTCAATTTTAATTTTTGGATCTTTTATACGTAGGGTTAATCCGGAGAACTGGAAGATTACTGCATTATTACGGCTGATTCTTAAATATAGGTAATATTATATATGTTTGCATTAAAATTTTGTGGATAAATTCTTATATTTTTTAGTACTTATATTATTACTTTATTAATATTCTCTTATTTTCTTTAATTAAGAATTTGTCTGACTTTCAGAGAAGGTATTCTTGAATAAAGCATTTTCGGAGATGATAGTTTGGATAATTTTAAGTTGTTTTTTTCTAGTGAACTTTGATTATGTTGATTATCTTACTGCATCTTATGCTTCTTAATAGCAGTAAATAAGTTGAATTCTTTTTATATAAAAATATATTGTAAAATATAATTTTGTTGCATATATTGTTACAAAAGTGATTAATGTACATTTTGTGATTGCAGGTTGTTTTGGATAATAAATTACATTGAAGAATTATATATGTTCGATCATTTCGAGAATCAAGACTTCAAATTATAGAAATTGAGTTTGTAGTATTAGAAAGTTTGAATAATTTTCTTGTATACATATTGATTCTAGGAATTGATGACTTGTATAATATAGAATTATTGGTGTTTTGATGGATTTTATTAAATAAATTATTTTTTGATTGAATGAATGTCCACTATTTTGTAATTTTGATTAGAAATATTTTTGTTTATTTATTTCCTATCATGTTACGAGAGTTGACAAAAAAAAGTTATATTTATCTAAAGATTTCATTGGTATAAAAAATACGATATAAATTTAAAAATATAAATCACTAGTTCTTAAATTTTGTATAGGGACACTTATTTGTGTCTTATCAATGTACTAAAAGGACAAATATATGTATCACAATAAAATAAGTTATCGAGACACTTTAAGTGTCCCAAAACTTTATGCGCCACCGATATATGCGACATTTATATTAAGTATCCCAAAAACTAAAAGTGTCCCAATATGTACCATATAGGGATGCTTTCTTGTGTCCCAATAACCAATTTTTGTTGTAGTGTTAATGTCAATTTATTAGTTAATTGTATTCAGATTTAATAATATAAATGACCCTTTTTCCATTTAAGACCTATAATTTGAAATGTTTATTATAATAAGAGGTGCTAATGAATTACGAGATAATAAATTAATTCATTTTATAAATTTGGCAATTGAGCGTTTCAGTAGCATATTGTTAAAGTGTGTATCTCACATTTTTAGAGAAAGACCATATATAGAAGTTTTATAATAACATATTTTATAATTGGAAATTTCTTTTAACAACATAAAATTTATAATTAAATTTGATACTATAGTTGTATAGGTCTCTAAATATTTTAATTAATTGTATTAAATTTGATACTGATCGTGTCAAAATCCGGCTGTGTGCTGGACTGCAGATTGAGACTCCGAGTTCACCCGATAATTTGTAATGTGGAAGTACTCTGATGACTTTCCTTAGCTGAAAAGGATGGAACGAACGTGAACTCAAAGGCCAAAAAGGAGAATATGAGGGTTGGACCCTTTTTGGCACTCCGACGCTCAAGTCAAGGACTAGTTCTGGGTCGGGAATGCGAGAGAAAGTGAGAGTTCAGTGTGCACAGGAAAGCTTAGTCCCAAAAAGTCCTTACCTTCATCTCAGGGAGAGACGGCTTATATAGGCGATGACTGTGTGTAAGGACACCTCCCAGTAAGTGTGGATCTTGCCTGCTAAAGGTGGGCTGAAATGGCTACCGAAACAGTGATTTCTTGTGGAAAGCGTTGTACCTTCTCTGCAGCCACACCGTAACAGTGTCCTTGGGAGGCCGCATTTAATGCCTGCGTACAGAAGAAATGGGTCGGTTTCGACCACCCTTCCCGATCAATTGGGGAGTCTGGATCGCGACCGCCAGTCGCGCGAGGTATAAGGTTCTGCAGATTCCTCCAAGGGGTGGGATCGATGAGAAGCGCGAGACAGGGGTCGAAATAAAGGAGCGTCTTTTTGTCCACGTCGGCTGCCACGTGGCGTGTGCTGAGTGGGCCATGCAGGAGCCCCGATTTCTCCCTTATCATCTTTCCCCCCAAGTCAACTGGTACATTTATGTTCCTGTGGACTTTGAGCTAGGGCGTCGGAGGCGGCGGGGCCTCGACCTGGAGATCTTCCCGACCTGTGTGCGACCGAGCTGGACTCGATCGAGCGAGATGGACTCGACCGACGAAGATCGAAAGTCGAGAGCATAAGGGTGCCACATGTGTATTTACATTAATGAGGTGGGCGGGAAACACTAGGTTTCAGCCGCCTCTCTACAATGAGTGCCTTTTTGAAAACAGATTGTTCTTAGCACGTTTCTTCATGGAGCGTTAACCGCAGCCGTTTCTGGAACAGAACATATGGAACCCCGATGAGTAACGGTTAAGGCAAGAGATCGTGGAGGGCCCCGATTGAGGGAGGGGTCTTCTCAGTACCTAACCATCATCTATAAAAGGGGGACTTAGATTGAATTCTCTCTTTTTCTCACTTTCTTGACGAGACACCCGAGATC
>JBBMKE010399778.1:0-12627 GCA_037834125.1 Lippia alba | reverse complement strand
CACCAAATGGGCGGAGGGAGAAACTGTTGCCAAGATCATATTTCAAAAGATCAGAGACTTCATTGGGAAGAACATCATCTGCCGTTATGGCATCCCGAGGGTGCTCATTTCAGACAATGGCTCCCAATTCATCACCGCTGACACTCATGATTGGTGCTCTGAGCTAGGCATTGAACAACGCTTCACTTCCGTGGGCCAAGCTGAAGTAACCAACCGGATTATACTCCAGCATCTCAAAACGATGCTCGAGAGTAAGAAGGGTGAATGGACAGAGGAACTCCAGGGAGCCCTCTAGGCATATCGGACAACCCCGCGGGCGGCAATAGGCAAGACTCCTTACGCTCTAACATACGGATTTGAGGTAATAATACCTACAGAACTCGCTCAAGAGTCTGCACGCGTAGCCTATTTTGAATTCATAGCTAACAACAATAATCGAGCGCTGGAACTGGATTTGCTCGACGAAAAGCGTGAGAAACTCTTGGGCTCGCATCCATAAGTACAAAGCAACAGTCGCCTTGCAATACAACAAACGTGTCAAGGAAAGGACTTTCCTACTGGGAGACTTAGTTCTCAAGAAAGTTGAAGTCTCAAAGCACGTGGGTAAGTTAGACACTAACTGGGAAGGCCCCTCCAAAGTAATACAAGTACGCGCAAACAATACCTACTTGCTAGAAACTTTACAAGGCGAGCATCTGCCCCGACCGTAGAATGCCTGCAATCTCAGAAGATTTTATGTATGGGCTTTGTATCATGCCCCTCGGGACAAATTGTAATTTCCCTTAACAAGTTCTTAAGCATGAAATACAATTACTTAGCATATTCAAGTTGTTTTTTATTTATATATGTTTCTTAATTACCTCTCCACCGAGAGTCAGCAAGGCTAACTTCGTGTCGAGAAAGCTCCACGTCAAAATAGCTCTGCTTAACACTAGTCTAGTCCCTCAAAAGACGAGCGTACTCAGTAGATAGATTCATAAGAAAAATAAGCCTGGGGACTCAATCCTAGCTTATGCTCGAGACCCTTTGACGGGTCACTCTCTGCTTTAATACTTAGCCAATTTCGCGTCGGTTTCTAAGTTCTAATCATTTGCGGATAGGAATCCTTAAGCGATTTCTACTCCCAAAGATATTCTGTACTTAGTACACTATCACACAATGGGGAATTTTCTCTCTTATTCAGTATTAGCTAGCCAGGATGATCCCTATGCAGACACATCCTCGAGCCTATACCAACCATACCCCTTGACAGCGTAGAAAATCAAAATGTGCAAACATTCAGGAACACATGCAGCAGACAAAGCTCACCATTCCACTATATTATCTAAACACACAGGAGGATAATAACATTACTCGAAAAACAGCCAAGCAGTTGTCAAAAACCAATAACATTCAAGGAGAGAAAACAGATATTCATTCGTAAGCAAAAGCTAAGCAAAATATTCGACAGAGTTCAAACAAAATGTTACAGGAACTGCTGAAAGTATTCAGATACAAGTAGCAAAACATAAAGCAAGAAAGAGAAAAGGACAGAACATGATGGCTTTAGGAGGCTGCTTCCTCTTCATCGCAAGCATTGGAGGATGAGGGCTGCTCAGACCAAGTTAAGTGGCTCCCCGCCATGCGAAGGTTCAATTCTGGCATCCTCTCCGAGCATCTGTTGATTTTCTTGAGACCTATGAGCCACCATGAAGTTTATCTCATACTCCTTGACCATCGCCAAGTATTCAGGCTCAGCCTCTGCTTCATCATCATCATCATCCACTCCTCGGATATCCTCAAGGTTCTCATCCTTCGACATATCAAGACGAGAATCCTCCCGAGCGTTTACTGGCGCCAAATCGGCCTTGATCAATTATCCTATTCCCTTCCAGTAGAAAAGTGTCACATTGGCAAAGCAGTGAAGATTGGCCATTATGTCGAAGGCCTTGGATTTCACAAACTTTGCCACCACTTCACTCGCTGTGCAAGCCTCGAGGGTGGCAACGGTCTTCTGGATTTCTTGCAATTGATCGCTCGCGTCCTTCAATCTGCATCCCTCTCTTCAATGGCCTTCTGCATCTGCTCTTTCTCCCTCGTCAGTTCTTCTTTTTCGAGCCTCCAGGCTTCTGCAGAGTCTTTATGCTTGCGGTCCAGGATCCTCCACTGCTCGTCTATCTCATGAAGAGCATCCTTTGTCTTCGTGTGCTCCTCCTCGACAGCCTTGATTCTGTCGGTTAGTTCTATACGCTCCCAGTACCAGGCCGAGGGATCGTGCATCCTCGACAGCCTTTTGTGCTTCGTTTTATGAGCTGTGTACGCCTTCGCTCACTGTTCCAAGCTCTTCAACCTTGGGAGCACCTCCTGCTAAGCAGAAAGAAGGTTTAAGTATGGAAAAGATGCTTAAGCGCTTACTTGTGAGGAAATACAAGGGTTAAGAAAATGGTTCGAAAATCAAAGCATGGCTCGCATCGGCCACAAGATCCTCTGCCATTTGATTGATCAACTGAGCATGGTCTCCCCCGAATTGGGCCCGGTTGAATATACTGCCACTAATGAGACAAGCGTTAACCCCTCTCTTCATCAAAACTGGCCCATCTGCCGGGTTTTTCCTGTAATGAGCATCTCTGATAGGCTCGAATTTCCAGTAGTCCTCTTCCTCAGAGGAAAAGGTGTATCCATCGTCAAATTCCGCGATCCCCACCTTCATATTCTTGCCTTTGCCTAAAACCTGGCGGAGGGTCTGGCATCTTTTTTCTCTTCCTCGAGGACTCTGCTCCTCCCTCATGGGTCTCTATCTCCGCGCTCGCCTGCATTATCATTTCCACGCTCGGATTCTCCTGGGCTACCATCTCCTGGACCTCGGTACTCCCCGAGCCTTGGTTGTCCGGCTCATCGATCAAGTGCCTCGCTGTGGCTAGGGCATCTTCGCCTCGAGGGCCTGTTCGTTGTTGGGGGTTTGGTTGTTGCTGAGGAACGGGACCTGCCGCGAGGGGCGCCTTCAAGAGTCTAGCAAGTTTGGGCGCTGCCTTACCAGCCATGAGTATCTCGATCACTGCACAGTATAAAACGAGAGTCAGACAGTTATTTTCATAGAGGAAAAACAGCAAAGAAAATGCTAAGTAAAGAGAAGCTAAATGAAGGAATCTAAAGAAATGCTTAAAGTTAGTGAAGCAGTTAGTGAAGGTTAGTTCTTAGTTCTAATCATCTTTCTACATGATAGAGGGAGGATGCTCCACCATGCTCCTGGGGCTCGAGAGGCCAAAGCGAAACAATACTTCTTCATTCAACAGTAAGGGCTTTGCCTCCACTACCCTCTTGCACTCCTTCGTTGCCAAGGCTACGCTCTTTGCCCATCCCTCGAATGCTACGTTGGGGGGCCTTACCCTTATCAGAGCCTCCTCCTCACCATGCTCGACCCACTTCAATGGGAGCCCGAACATCTCCTGGGGACCCATCACATACAAAAACTTACCCTTCCCAGTTTCTTCCAAAGAAGTCGCGGGTGAATTGATCATCCTCATGAACTTCTTCGAGTATAATAATAGAAGCCACCCTCGGGAGATGAGCGGGATGAACGGGAGATCTGGAACAGGCTAGTGAAGTTGTTCATTGAGGCTTCTTGTCCCGTTGCCTTCATCAGCATGATAAATACGATCAGGGCTATCCCGTTGGGCAAGATTTGTGTCGGGGCCAGGTTCAAATAGTTGAGGATATCCTTCATCTCTCGAGGAATGGAAAATCGCAAACCTCCCCCCACTATGGCATCCCTGTATACTGTCATCCATCCCTCGGGGGGATCATTGGCTTGCTCATTTGGGCCCGCAGTCCGAGCTAATACCCCAGTGGACCAGGATGTGCCACGCATCAATTTGTCGAATTCCTGGGTTGTTAGCGTGCACAAGATTTCTACTGGAGTCTTTTCTGTCTTGTGGACATTGGGTCCCTTCTCCTAAGCGGCAGACTCTTTTTCTTTCCTCTTCTTATGCGGAGGCTCGTCTCCTGCCCTCCGCTCGGATATGCCCTTTTCGTGAAGATTCATCGCCACTGTCACGGTGTGATCTTGTGGCCTTATTGCGGAATTGGTCACTGGAAGAACCCTCTCTCCCTGTTGCATCATCAACAGAGCATTATCACATTGCTCGAAAAGTCTTGCAATGTCAATGGGCATACGCTCGTGCATTCCTTGCTCTGCAGCACCTAAGTCTTCGTCTCCGCTTATCCTACTGGTACTAGCAATTGGAATTGCTGCCGGAATTCCCTCTCCGAAGCCTCTCGCTATTCTCACCGGAACTACTTCTGGTATCTCATTCCGACGAGGAGATACATGAGGTGACATTTCCTCAATCTCCTACGCCATATTGCTCACGACAGAATCACTGGGAGATTCCCTCTCAGCCATAGGATTTAATGTTTACTTGGGATGAAGTTTAGATAGAGGATATGTATGGGGGCCTAGAAGTCCGGGTGGGTTCGTATCAATTCTCAGCGATCAAGTCAAGTTTCTCTCAACCTAAAGTCTACAGTTAGTATGAAATTGGTAAGAAGGCAATTACCTTAATCGAAAACTGAAGATTTTCGCCAAAAATTCCAAGAACTTGCAGAGAAGATATATGCCTAAGTTGCATGGATGCGTGAACAAGTGAAACAAATCTGTGAAATCCCTATTTATATGGTTTGGGATATGCACAAATTCAAAATGCAATCATTTCTTGCCTTGGTAACCGCGACGCTTTTGGTAACCACCCCACATCGCCCAAGACTCACGCGTCCAAGCCTCCACTCTGTATTTTATGCGACTGCAAAAAGTGCTTGCGAGACAAGACAACATTTAATGCAGCATTAGTTTTACCCGTTATAAGAACGCTCGCGTTGATCTACAGCTGGAAAGTATGGACCCTTCCCATTCCAAATGGATTCGCTCGGAAGTATTCAAAATTCCACAGTATGCTCAGGCTACATTATAGAATTTGGGGGGTAAGTGACGGACCCAAAATACGCTCGTATCCCAACCGTCCATGTGGCATGATCGTGGAAGACTCCCTTCATGACCCAGTGACAATCCTAACGGAACGCTCGAATACTTGAGGCTCGCAGCTCGTACCCATCTTCAATTCTCGCAGCTAATCTTTCTAGAGAGGCTACCCCCCAACAGAACCTCATCCTCGCGTGAGTCAACCTTCGAGCCTCTAGCGCTCGATGGTTCAATGCTCCAACTCTCCTCACTCTTTCTGGAAGCAATCTTTGTCTTCTTAACACAACTTTCTTTCTTCACAAGAGACGCATACACTGAACTGGAAATACCCCATTGTTGCACATTTCAAGCTTCTCACAGCTTCATCTTCTTCCTTGAGGTGTTACCCTAGCTGGTAGAATTCATGCTCAATGGGAACCCAGTTCCTGAGGCTTATTGCCTATGGTGGTCTTCCCTCTCACATAAATAGAAATTGCTTGGTATTTCTTCTCTCCTTACCAATCCCGACACCATCACTGGCGGGGTAACTTGAAAAATCGCATTAGCAACTTCAATTGAATTGCCCGGCCGGGCAAAATTTGTACATGAAATTACCCGACCGGCCAAATGTACAAATCCTCCCAGTAGCTTTACCCTAGGCATGGTAAAGTTCTTCTCAAATTTACCCCGGGCAGGTAATTCATACAACTTCTCCAACTTTGTGATTTTCTTGTCGTTTAGCCCCGTCTCTTCTCGTATGGTAAAATGTACCTGAAACAAGCATAAAAACGTGATAAGTGAACATAATTGGGTCGAAAACAAGAAAGAATAAGCCTCCAAAGAGTGAAGATTTGAGGCTTATTACATTACAGGAAGCGATGCAAAAGAAATTAACCAACTCCGAGAGAATCTTTTCAGGAAATTTGAGATGAAGGATCTTGGAGAATTAAAGTACTTTCTAGGAATCGAAGTACCGCGATCAAAAAAATAGATCTTTATGTCTCAAAGAAAGTATACTCTTGATTTGTTAGCAAATACGGGCATGCTTGACTGTAAATCAGTCGAGACCCCCAATACAGGTGAATCATAAGCTGAAAATAGAAGAAAGTGGAGAGCCAATAGAAAAAGAGCAGTATCAACGACTAGTGGGAAAATTAATCTACCATTCCCACAAGAGACCCGATATCGCATATGTTGTGGGAGTAGTCAGTCAATTCATACACCGACCGCAGAAAAAGCACATGAAAACAGTAATACGGATCATCAGATACCTTAAAGGTGCAGTTGGGGTTGGGATCATTTTTGGGAGATATGGTCAATTAGATATTAAGGCGTACATTGATGCAGATTGGGCTGGAAACCCAAATGACAGGAGGTCCAACGCTAGGTTTGTTACACTTGTTGGAGGAAATGCAGTAACTTGAAGAAGTAAGAAACAGAAAGTTGTGGCTCTCTCAAGTGCAGAAGCCGAATTCAGCGGCTTAGCAAAATGTGTCACCGAGATTATATCGCTGCGAAAGCTAATGGTCGAGATTAGCGAAACTCCGAGAGGTCCTAGTCCTCTCAGGTGCAATGACAAGGCTGCAATCAGCATCTCAGAGAACCCGGTCCAATATGATAGGACTAAACATGTGGAAGTGGACCGACACTTCATAAAAGAGAAACTAGAGGATGGCACTATCTCTGTTCCTTATGTCAGATCAGAAGACCAGCTTGCTGATATACTGACTAAGGTTGTCATTGGCCAAACGTTTCAAGCAGCATTAAGCAAGTTAAGAATTGGTGACTCCATCTCTTAACTTGAGGGAGAGTGTTAGATAAGGAAAGTTCGACCTATGATTTGTAATCCCTAAATTAGAGCAGATTTGTAGGGATTTTAGGTTAATGTGTTCCCTTAATATTTCCCGTTCCTAATTATCTCTGGAACACAACCAAAATCATGAATACAATCAACTTTGCTTCTTCTCGTTACCATGTCTTAACATAATGCTTCAACTTCTTCTTCTCCAACTGTATTCTCAGTTTTCCAGCTGCTACCACATCACCTCTCCACCAGCTCCTCGTTATCCTCCCCATGCCATTTAAACGAGAAACATGAGTTAAGATATGTCTAATAATAATGTTATAAATGGAGAAGTATTTACCTTCAAACTTACTATAATTCTTTTGTTTCCAAATATACTAAAGTATAAGGATAGGGATTGCCATTCTATAGGACCTGGAATATTGTTGTTTCTTGGGAACCAACGATCGAAAATTGGGATTTTGATATCGAATGACAACTTCGGGAAATCTCGGACCATGAATTGATGAAATGCCAGAAACTATAGCCTCTACCACATGATTGGCGGTGCAGCATATAAAGTAACCGTCCTCAAGCTCGGTGACTTGCAACGCAAAGAGAGGATTAGAAACGCCTTCATAGTTGGTGAGCCCATTAAGTGGGAAGAATGATGGGATGATCTTAGGCACGTAGGCCGTTCCAGAATATCAAAGATGGACACACCGTGTGCAACTGTGTGAGTGAACTCGGCTCATGCATTGTTATAATCAATGAAGAAGCTCATAATGTTGTCATCGTCGTCGCCCTTCTGGAGGGTTCCAACTTCCAAGGCGATTGGATAGTGGTGGAAAGAAGTCTAGAGTGCGAGTGAGAAAGTTCTTAAGATGATGAATGAGAGTTTATGTTAGTCTTTTAAATCTATATTTTTGAATGATCGACAAAAAGCAATGTCGCATGTCTCACAAAGAGAATTTGAAGAAGTATGTGGAATCATCTGGAACCGTATCGGAACAATTGCCTTGCTTTAAATATTATCACAAGATATTATGCATATATTATTATCTCTCTCATCTTGTTTTGCAGACTTCAACAAAGATCAAATTGACTGTTGGAAGCCAGCTAAGGATAAATAGTTGTTAGTGTTTGAAGTCAACAAATATCAATATAACTGTTGGAAGTTCAATTTGAAAAAACAACGACTACAAGAAAGAGCTCTATATATTCAACTCAAGGGACAATAATTCAAGTGATTCTTTTTACAAGTTCTCCAGCAAGCTATTTTATTTACATCTCATAAGAGATGTCTATTTACTCTTGGTGGGTAGCTTTTGTAAGGAGGCTTGGGAATCCAGGTGCCGGTCTGATTTGTACCAAACGGCCCAATTTATTGTATCTTGTATCTCTTTGATCTAATAAAGTGTTGTTTTCAAAAATCCTAAGTCGTATGACTTAGGTAGAGAATTAATCTTTGTAAGTTCATATTTTTCCGCAACCAAGAGGCCAAACCTCTCTAAAGCCATTGTCTCCTCTTATTCACTTGCTTATTATTATCTGAGACTTGATGAGCTCTTATTTGAGCTAATATATATTCAACTTCTTGAACTTATCAGATTTGAATTGATAGACATCAGTGGCTTGTGACCAAGTCACTTGAATTTATGATTTTGGTGTGGATGAAATATCTTATGCATTGTGAATAACAAATCAATCATCCACTGAATTATGAAGTTGTGAATATTTGAAGGTCACTTTGACTGATTCAAAGTTTATTTCACTGGTACAAATTGCGTTGTGAAATAATCTTAAGCAAGACTTGTGGAAGAAGAGTCTTTCAAGATATTTATCTTGAAATTACAAGAAGAGTGATTCAAGCGGGAATCACTGAAAGTTGATTTAGCCATTGCTTTGCTACTCTAATAATTTAAATGAGCTTGATAGGTTTGGGCTTTGACATTTTGACTCAGGCACACATTATGCAGTAATATGTGGAAAAAGTTTATTAATCAATTCACCCCCTGTTGATTTCTAACAGTTTCAAATTGATGACCTTCAGGCTTGTGATCGTATAAAAGACCTCGTTGAATAGGGTCGTACACTAGGAGTTATGTACACCATACCCCTTGTGTTAATTGAAATAGACACAAAAAAACCTGTGTTATGAAAATTAACATAGGGAACCCTGTGTTATCAAAATATTTACATGCCGAACCCTGAAAATTTATGGGATTGGTAGAACATTAATTTTCTCTATTTATTGGATACGAAATAACTAATTTAACCTTTTATATTACGATATACATCTTATTAAATCTCTCTATATTGTTCAATATTTTTTTTATGCACCGAAACCATTTTTTTATGTGCACCGAAACTCGATACGAAATAAAAATTACATGAAAAATCCGTATAAATAAGTACAAAAAATATATAGAGAGATATGTGAGATGATTTATATCGTAATGTAAAAGTTTAAATTAGTTATTTCGTATCCAATAAATAGAGAAAATTATTGTTTTATCAATACCATAAATATTCAGGGTTCTACATGTAAATATTTTGAAAATATAGGGTTCCCTATGTTAATTTTCATAACACAGAATTTTTTGTACTCATTTCACCTAACACAGGTTTATGGTGTATATAACTCATTAATAATAATAATAATAATAATAATAATAATA
Source organism: Lippia alba (assembly GCA_037834125.1). Taxonomy (NCBI): domain Eukaryota; kingdom Viridiplantae; phylum Streptophyta; class Magnoliopsida; order Lamiales; family Verbenaceae; genus Lippia; species Lippia alba. Next base: position 3,230 of record JBBMKE010399778.1, on the reverse strand, counting down.
ATAATAATAATAATAATAATAATAATAATAATAGACTTCTATATTAAAATTTTCAAACCGTCCTCTTAACAATTTAGATAGTAATATAAGATTCCAGAATCTATGGCGGTCCGACGGTGAGGCAATGATCGGCGGTGGAAAGTTGGCGGTGTATGGGGACTGAAAAGGGGAAATCGGCAGGGAGAAGACCACAATTAAGCCGCCATAGTAGACAGACTTTCAATGGCATAATTATGTAAATAAAGGGAACCCCAAGACTTTTTTCATTTTAGCCTCCCCATGTTTGCAGGCGTGGTAATTAAACACTCCTTTTTGGCGTGTTTAATAGTCATGGAATTGCAGCCATTTCACAAGGGCTTGGGCCTAAAAGGCGGGCTGGGGCACATGGGAAGTAAGCATTGGACAACGCACGTTGCAGCCCACCAACATGGCTTTTGGGCTAATGTAAACGCCCCCCAGGCCCCAAGTGGTTAATAAGTTGTCAATACTATGTTTATTGAAATAAGCTAGAAGTTACATCTCCCATTTCTTTGAGTTCATGAATTGCGCTTGTTATTCTTGGATTGTTGCGGTTAGTTCGAAAAACAAGTAGCAGAAAAGGAAGTTCAGTGGGGGTCAATAAATACTTTCAACCAAGCTGTTAATAGGCGTCTTGCCAAATGATGTTTTTTTTTTTTTACGCACACACCCCAAGTGGTTGCAGGGATTCGAACCTGGGTCTTTGCTCTTGCCAAATGATGTTAACATGTCTATACAGAGTCTCAAATCTTTATCAGCTTCCAAGTAGAGTCATTAAACCCTCTTGATCTTCATATTGCATTTTGAAGCTTCCAATTTGCAACTCGAATCGCCGTCCCACTTTTTCTCTAAGCTTCTTCATGTTCCAAGGCTGATAAAACCTAAATCTCACTGTATCACCTCCAAAAGTTGCCTTTATGGGCACAAAATTATCTGTGCACTCAGTTATAACAGGACTACTTCGACTGCGTTTGCTTGCACTTGATGTCGGAGGGTTCAAATGCTGTCGTGACTTTTTAATACTAACAAATTTTGATTTGCTTCCTGAGATAGACATATCAAAAAAGTAAATGGAACTCAACTGCAATCAAGAAAGAACAAATAATAACGTACACTCACCATCGAGCTCTTCTGCAGCCTCAGAGCCTGTTTTCTTCCCCACGAATGGTTCAAGATCCTCACAACCAAGTTGATTTGCAGCCTCAGCAACTGGATGAACATCCTCACAAAAAGCAAACTCAAACTTTTTACCCATTGTCACTACTAACTCCTCTGGAAATCGTTGTCGAGGTGCAACCTTGAAACTTGTAAGATTATCCTCTATTATCGAAAATATCAAGTCCAAAAGTGACAGAGTAGTTACACCATCAGTACTCCCGGGGCCTTGCAGAAAGAATTCCAAAGCGCAGAATTGAGCCTCATTTTGACCACTGTAAATAAATGGCGAACCAAAATGATAATCCAGCCCATCGTGCATAATGAGCCAAAGGATAACCGCGGATACTCAAATCACATATGTTGCGACAGAAGCAGGACTTGTTAGTTGATGATCCTGCTATTTCCAAAATGCCCTTTTGACTTGACACATTTTCGAATTCGCTGATGTTAATATATGTAGCCATCGCCTCAGTACAATGCATCGTGGAATTGACTTCTCTATCATCCGCAGCAATAAAAGCTGCTCTTTCCATGTACCTCAACTTATTTCCCATATGTTCACATTGATGGCAAGGAACCCAAACTTGAGCAAGTTGCAGCTGAGGGATTGCATTGATCGCCTTATAAGCATCTTTTTGAATTCAAGATGCGGTTCCTGTCCATATTTAGTGGGGAAAAAATTCAATGCATACGAATAACTCATAACAACAAATCATTTTCAAGAAAATAGCTTGTAACTTACTTTGGGACCGAAATTAATATGAGCACATCTCATGCTTGCTATCTGTATTTGAACTTCATGGTCCAAAAATGACTGAAACATAATAAAAGAATCTATCAATGCATAATGACAACCGTCCTTTAGAATTTTCATACAATGAACTTACAAAAAAGGTTCAAAAGAATACGTACGGGGATCTTATGAGGTCTCTTAAAAATTAACTAACGATATTCTTTTTCTAAATAAGAGGTCCTATTAGATGTATGAGTGCATAATAAGTGCAAAAAAGTACCATTTAGAATACTATCTGGCTTGTACTTTTGATTTAGCCATTGGGATACTTGAGTTATTTTTAATCGAGTCACTCATCTCGTGTGTGTGTTTGTGGTATTTTAGGTATTAGCTCATCCGCGGGGACAAACAAATCTGATATCAACTCCGTTTGTGGTATTTTAGGTATTAGCTCATCCGCGGGGACAACAAATCTGATATCAACTCATACCCCAAAGAAATGGAGAAGAGCTTGGATATTAAACAATACGTTGGAAATAAGCGCATTCGGGTTAGTGAAGACACAAGCTCTGTTTCTAGCTGCAGCACTCATCCATCCTTGGAGGAGAATGCATTTCCCAAAAGAAATGTGATCATAAAGGCAACTTCTGGAGCTGCTGTTGTGAGATTTAGCTTTGATCAGCCTTGGACGATGAAGATGCTTAGGGAACAAGTGGGACGAAGATTCGAGTTGCAAACTGAAAGCTTCAGAATGAAATATGAAGACGAAGAGGGTAGGATGACTCTACTACCAAAACAAGATGACTTGGAAGCGGATGATGACTTGAGTCTGTGTATAGACACCTTAACATCACTGGGCAAGGAGCCCATTCACATCTCTGTTGAACCTATTTAAAATACTCTTTTCCATTCGTTCAAGTGTGTTGCACTGAGTTTTTTAAGTTATTGTTGCCACTCAGTGTTCCAACAATCTAATTAATTTCTAATTAGATGGATGAATTCCAAAATATATTGATTTGATTGGTTAGCACAATATAAAGTTAATATGTATGAAATGCTAAGAGTTTTTTTTTATTTTTTTTATTTTTTATTTTAAAAGATTAGCCCACCCGAAGGGCTACAATCAATCAATGTCACGCAAAATTAAATCAGCAACATAAGACTGAAAATCGAAAGAATCAATGCAAGTCGAAGCTGCGTTTCTAGCAAGTTTGTGGGCCACATTTTTTTTTTTGGTCAGAGAGGCAAAGAAAGAAAACAAAAAGACAGCAAACACACCACACGCAGAAAACACACTAAATCAAATTGCCCATTCCCTCAG
>JBBMKE010399769.1:0-12627 GCA_037834125.1 Lippia alba | reverse complement strand
ATTAAAAAAAGTAAGATTAAATGTGTATATTTTAGAAAATATGAGACTAAAATTTGAAACTGCCACTACAACAAAAAGTAGTTTCAGCAACCATTTTTTATGGTGGCTAAAAGCAAGTAATTAGTTGCTGAAAACAATAGCAACCAAATTTTGGTTGGTCACACGTGGTCACAACAAGGTACTTACTAAAAGTACTCAGTGATCAATTATAAATTTGGTTGCTAAAAATGATTGGCCATTAAAAATGGAATAATTAGCAACCAATTTTTTATTTGCTAATATAAAATTTATGGTGGTTGTAACATCACAATCATTGCTATAGTTATATTTATTGTGACCATTTTCCTTTTGTTGATAAAAGATAATCTTTTAGAAACTACAACATTGGTTGCAATTTTATTTGTTCGGTTGCAACCGCATTTGTGTAAATTATATATTAGCTATCATATTGTGACGATAAAATATAGTTGCTAAAGTACACTTTTAGTGGCCAAAAAATTTGTAACAGTAGTTGCAATTTTGTCGCATATTATATTGTAGTATTTATGATTTAGCAACAATAATCAATCAAATATTGGTTGGAAAAGCAATCTAGATGGTTTCTAATGTATCCTTGTTAATGACGAAATAAGTGGTTGTACAAAATCATTCAAATTGATTGTTAATATTAATTTTAAATATTAAATAATTAATTCAAGAAAAAATATAAACTTAATTAATTCAATTATCATACTAAAAAAACTGATCAAGAAATAAATTAATAAAATTGTAAACAAAGTGTGCCATAGTGTCAAAATGTCAATCATTCATCATCAAATCTTTATAAATATACATTTACACCAATAGTAGATGATCCCCACAATTTCTATATACTTGAAGCAATAATACCTGCAAGTAAATGAAGAAAAGGAGATCACCATTGTTGTAACCAAAAGTGAATGTTGTAATGAATTGATCTCAGTCTTACCTGCATGGGTATAAACGTTGTTGATAAGAAATCTTTGAATTCATCAAGTAAGCCATGTTCTCTTGCACTTATGTAAGCAACCAAATTTTGGTTGGTTTATGGCCTGCTCTTGCTTTGTGAGGATAAGATTACTCTCTTGATTAACTAAGCCCAAGACGAGCATAATTTGACATATATGAAAGGAACATGTTAATATTAGTTCTACATATAAAACTAAATATAGAAAAGCATGAACGCAAGCAGAACAAATGTTATGAGTTTTATTCAAATTAAGTTTTACAAAAACAAAGTCCCTGATCTAGCAAGATCACCAAACACCAAAAAAATCCTTTCAAGAATCACAATCTTTGATCAGTAATTAAAATATAAACACATTTATTTTGTACACAGAACAATGTGGAAGCCAACAAACTAAAAGATCAAAACCTTAACGGTATAACGCAAAAATGAATAATTATATACAAGATTTAATTGCATTGCATGATTGCATCACTTTCATTACCAAACATAAAAATCCAATTCAACTGAAGTAGTAATATACTTTCAGTAACCTTTTGTATTGTGATAAATTCAATGCATTCGAGTCAATATGAGATGTTGTAGCAGCAGATTCGTGAGCCTTGCCGGTACTTGCCTAGATATTATAGTCCTGTTTAAAATTAATATCAACAATATAAGTAAGCATCATTTCAAAGGAATAAAGGAATATTCTTACCGACTTTTATCTCAGGATATAGAGGAATGTAATTACACATTTTAAATGAAAGGAATGTAATTATATCATTTCAAAGGAATATAATTATAGAATTTTTCTCTCAAGGAATAAAGGGGTACTGTACACTTTGATCGTCGGAAGATCAACAACACTTTGAGTTGAAAATTTATAGCACTTTGAGTGGAAAACAAGATCAAACATATAAATCAACAAATTAATGAGTTTCAGCACAAAATATCCCATCTCCAAGACTTCCTTAATCAATCTTGATCAACTGAAAATGAAATTCAGTAACCCTGTTTTACAAATCAAAGCAAAAGCCCACCTAAGTCCAAAAAACATAGAAAATAGAGGGACAATGACCTTCCACCATTATCTCCAATCACACAAACACACTACATTAGTGATTATGTGAAAGACAGTGTTAACAGACACCTATGCTATTCCAGAAGATGTAAAAACAAGAAAACACACCTCTGTATGAACGAACTCCATGATCAAATATCAAACAATGTCCGGGGCAAGTCATTATCTTGAGTTCAAATTCTCGTTTCTCTACTTGCAACGCAATAGTATCCAGACATACAACTTCATCAAAACTTGTAAATGAACACAAACAAAACTTTAACCGTAAACCACTGTAATTAAAAGAATGGAATTAGAGAAACACAATAATAATAAAATAGAAATTTGAAATTTTATAGGTTATACTTTTGTAGATAAAAATAATTCAGTTGTACCTACATTTACACTCTAATCCAAGTCACAATCGTCATAAGATTGAGATGCAGTTTCATCCTGACTACTCCAATATTCATCAAATGATTCCTCTTCTTCATCTTGATCATCTTGATCATCATCTTCATTATTGTTAGTATGTGAGTGAATAAAATTTTCAGCTAGCTCAATCTGTAATGGAGCTTCATCATTCGTGCTACTGATCCAAACTCTTCTGCATTATGTAAAACTTCAATATCGGCACAACTTCCTTGTTGACATGCATCACCCCCATTAGGTTCATTCCCATCAACAAATTGAAGAAGCGACGGGTCAATTAGATGAAGATGTTGAGCACTTTGTACCACTCTCCAATTTCCACCTAGTGTTGTATCACTAACATAAAATACTTAAGTTACTTGATTACCTAACACATAAGGCTCACTCTCATACTACATATATTTATACTAGTAAAATCACTGTCTATCTTTTTTGGTTTATGTTTATCTAAGTCAAACCATTTACATCTAAATAACACTGAGTGAAAACCACCAACGTAAAATTTGATCTTTTTTCCTTTATGTATAGATTTTGTGCACACTCCACTATTTTATGTTACTCGCCGGCTATTTCTTTTTTCTGTTAAATACTTAACTCCTTCTACTATGCATCCACTACAATTACAAATACAATAATCAGGAACTGATGCAAGAGCAAGAAGTTCGTTTGGAGCTTCCAAGGAATTTGTATGCTGTAGCTCTTCAATCTAGATTTAATATAATGAACGAGTTAGGATATGCTATAATTCAAAGTCTACTTTTTAATAAAGTAACACAAAAATAGAGAATCTTACTCAATTTTTAAACCATGATGCAAACTCTTTCTTATGCCTCGCCCTCCAGTTCGTAGTGTTTTGTCGCTGGACTACTTCTTTGTGCTCTCTGCATTGAAGTAAAAGTATCATTTAGTGTGATATTATTAAAGATCATATTATCATAATTAATTAAATTATTGTCAACTCAAATATGGCTCTATCTCCACGCAGTTATTCAAAACAAACTAATGTAATTCATTGTATTGTTGAGAAGTGATTTCTAAAAAATCCATTTCTCCATAAGTTCGAATTTTACTCTTAAAAACAGATAATGTTGCATTTAAGTGTTCCTCACCATCATAATTTCTTTGTTCTCTATTGTATTTTGTCTCAATTTCATGAAGATACAAAGAACAAAAAGTTAAGCATTCTTTCACGATTTACGCCTTTGCAATTGAACCTTTAGAACGAGCTCTATTTCGAACCATTCTTTTAGACTACTCAGATACCTGAATTTAGATTAGGATAAATGTAAGCATAGCATAAATGTAAGCAAAAATAGAAGAATTCTATCACAAAACTACTTTTAAATATATACATACCTTTCTATAGGATGCATCCATCTTTAAATATATACATACCTTTTTATAGAATACATCCATATACAATTAATAGGACCCTCAAGCTTTGCTTCTTATGCCAAATGTACTGCTAGATGAATCATGATATCAAAGAAAGCAGGTGGAAAGATCATCTCTAACTTACATAATCTGATATGAATCTTCCTTTCCAAAATTTTCAGGACATCTTATTTAAGTTATAGAATACAACTGTCTGAAAAAGCTTGTCAACTCAATTATGGCATCAAGGACATCCTTATGTAACTATCCACTCATTCCTACCAGAAGCAAGCTTTGTAATAAAACATGACAATCATAACTTTTCAATCCGGTGATCTTGCCATCTTTGATATTCACACATCTAGAGATATTCGCAGCATATCCATCTGGAAATTTTACGGTGTTCAAGAATTCATAAAACCCTTTCTTTTGCTTTTGGGATAGAGTACAAAGCGCACGAGTCTTCAAAATTTTAACTCTCTCTTGTTTGTTTGTTTTGATGCCTTCTTTTGCAGTTTTCAAGTGCAACTCATTTTTTATACCCATATTCTCCAAATCCAAATGAGCTTTTTCTGTATCTTTCGACTTACCATCAATGTCTAGTATTGTCCCCATTAAATTATCACATATGTTCTTCTCAATATGCATTATGTCGAGATTATGTTGCAATTTGAGTTTCGAGCAACATGGTAACTAAAAAAATATGCTCTTTTTACTCCAACATGGCTTTTGAGAGGAATTTTTTCCCTTTTTATCCCTATAATGCTTCCCAAGTATAATATTTTCTAATTCATTCAATTGGGATAGAATTTGGTCATTAGATAATTCAACGGGTCTTGGCCTTAATTCCATCTCACCGTCGAACTTTAGACTTTCCCGGTGTGGATGATAATGTGGCAAATACCTTCTATGACCAATATAACAAATCTTACTTCTCAATATTCTAGACGGAATATTAGAACTACATCGACAAGCACAATATCCCTTTGTTTGATGTCCGGACACATCACCATATGCAGGTAAAGCAATTATTGTCCATAAAAGCGTTGCATGTAAACAAAAACATTCACCAATTTTTGCATCATGTGTCCTCACTCCAGACTTCCATAATTCTTTAAGGCGGTCTAATAACGGTGGTAGAAATACATCAATATCTTTTCCAGGAGATCGAGGACCGGAATTAGAAGTGACAACATCAAATAAGGTTCTTTCATGCACTGCCAGGATGGTAAATTGTATACCATTAAAACCTTTGGCCATATACTATAAGAATTATTCATGGTACCAAAAGGGTTAAATCAATCTGAAAATTCTTTAATTCATCATCCATTACGACGTTTGACTGATTAATATCTTCTCATTCATAATTTTTAGATGCATTCTCAATATTAGCAGCAAATATTATATCTTCCAACATCTCCTCTTCCTCAAATGTTTCATCCGTATAACCATGATCATTATCATTCTCACTATATGAGTATGGGATTTCAACGTAGTGTATCCATTCAATATAACCAATATCTATTCCCTTGGTGAGTAAATGAAATTTCACCAAATGAGGTGGTTGAAACTTAGAATTCAAGCACTCCCCACAAGGACAAAGCATATCTTTCCCCCGTCCAAGATTATATAAAGCAAACCCCATGTAATATTTAAATCCATTAACATATTCTTCTTAAATATAGTCACTGAGTTTTATCCACTCTCTATCCAGTGGTATAAGCCAAGAACTACAAAGAATACAATGTTGGATTAACATCTTTTAAAGTAGAGAGTTTCATATTAAGATGAAATCAACACACAAGATCTATTTAATCACGCCTGAACCATTACCAAAATGCTGCTACACCCAACCTCCATCATCGTTGGCTCCGAGTACTTCCGCTGCTCTGTGCCGTCGCCACCACTTCAGGCAAAGCTGCCGGCTGTTCCAGTTTAATCCCATTCCCGCTGCAGTTCCCTTTTCTTTTCTTTCATATTCTAAATCTTCTTTGGAAAACTTTGTTCTTTTATGGTGATTTTACTGGGTTTATTCATGATTGTTCAATTTCATGATTATTTGTTATTTTTATCTTTAATTTGTGGAAGATTATTTGAATCTTGATAGTATCTATGCTATTTACCTCAATTTGGCAGATTGTCTATTTGAAAAATTGTTGGCTTTCATTTATAGTTTTTTTTCTTTTTTTAATCTTACAGAGCAGGTTCGGTTATTTTTTTGGTTTTACAGAAATTTTCGTTTGAGGGGAAAAAAACGATCACATAAATGTGGGAAAGAGAATGTGATGAACTTTTAATGTAAGTTTTTCTAAATACAAAATATCATGAATGGCGTTATTCTTTTTTTTTTTGTCTTTTATCTCCTTTTTGGCACTAGTTTTTATTGATCTTTGGTGCTAATTCTATTTCCCCTCTCTATCTCATTCCAACGACGTACATTTACTGATCTCGCCACCCTTCAAATATCTTTTCCAACTAACTTCTTTTCTGGTTCTTCAAACTTTTGATTGTCCGCTCCTCCTCTAGTACGTGTTCCTTTTTCTTATGTGTACATACACATAGACTTATTTAATAGAAAAAGTAGATGTAATTCTCTCATATTGAATCGTTTTTAATTATATGCTTTCTTCAATTTCAATATGTATCACTACGACTGTGACCAACTGCAACTCAAATTCAGTGTTATTTAAAATTGCATAAACAATTTTGCTTCACTTTGAAACATTGAAACTACAATTACATAACAATCGGCTCTTTATTCATATTTTAGGTTTTTTCATGTTTCTTCAGGTCGGCCAAAGTACAATAGAACTGTTTGTATAAGTGAAGATGGAGTTCTTGTTGAGATATTTGTAGTTGCATATTTATGGACATTGGTCTTTCAAAATTATGTCTTGTGATTAGTATCTCGCTATCAAATGTTATCTTGACTGTCGTAGGTGCTCATCTCTCCTTTGTCAACATCTGAAATAATAAGTGAAAATTTTGAGATATTAGATCATTCTCTTATGGTCAAGCTGTGTTTTGCATCTACTCGTGTATTATGTTGAGCGAATTGTCTTTACATCAACTTATACAGTTGATGTAAAGATTTTTTCAGTAATTCCATGTTTTGAGATAAATTGTTAGTTATATTTTACAGTCCTAGTAAGATCTGCGAAAATTAATTATTTCCTAAGTTTTGATAGTATAAAATTATAATTATTGTATTTACGTATGCATCTGATGGTTATTTTCGTTAATGATTGTAAAATGCAAGACAGGATTTTGTTTAAAACTGTATTTGAACTGTGAGAAGGATAGTTTGAGGGAGGTGGATACTTTGAAATGGGTCCTTGTATATTTTTTTAAAGGTAACAGTCAATGTTTTCAAAACCGGACCGGAGGCCAAACCGGCAAGCTTACTGGTTACCGGTTCAACCGGTTCGATCGGTTCAACCAGCGGTCGAACCGATATGACGTCATAAATAGTTAATTATTATTTTATGAATTAAATATATAATATTTAAACATTACTATATTTATAATTTTCAATATATGAAATAAAAAATATAATTTTCTCCACAAAATATCTAAAAAAGAAAATTTACATTTATTACACTTTTTTTTACAAGACTAATATTTATTATTTATCATAAAAGTTAATATATTCTCAATAATTATCACATATATTATTCTTAATTCTTACCCAACCCTAAAAGCCCAAGGCCCAAACACAATAACAATAAAATCTTATAGATAATCACTAGCCGCCAGGGTAAATCCAAACTCCTCTGTTATGAGATTTCATATACAGCAATTTTGGGCAATTGCGTCTTCCTCAGCAGCCAAAATGAAAGAAGCGCCCATCTCTCTCTCTCCCCCTCTATCTCTACTAAAGACATGCTATTTAACCAAAAATCATAGCTGTGTGAAATGCTGGGGGGCTGTGCAAGAAGAGAAGAAGTATCGCCTAAAAATGAGAATAGGAAGGTAGAGAACACGACTCCAAGAGGGAGAAAAAAAAAAGAAAAAAAGAGATGATATTCATCGAACCGGCGGTCCGGTCCGGTTTTTGGGGCGGAAACCGCCGATTAATCGGCCGATTTTTCCGGCCTAGTACCGACCCGATCACCGCCGGTTTTTCGGGTCGATTCGGACCGGATCCCTCGCCGGTCACCGGTTGAACCGGTCGGATCGGCCGGTCCGGTCCAGTTTTCAAAACATTGGTAACAGTAAGTTTAGCTAAAATAAGCTAAAGTTGAATTTTTAAAATAAAAGGTAATTTATTGTTTTTTGAGAGTTTGCAACATTCTCCCATAACATCAAATCTTAATGTATGACAGATTTTTCAATTGTAAAATATGATAGTTTTCTGGCCAAGATGATGGAACTTGATGTAAGGCCCGAGAGGCTTCACAATTGGCTCAGTAGCTTTCAAATTAATTAGAAAAACCATTACCTTTTATGCATAGTGATATTGGATTTCTTGTTTTTTTTTGTTTACACTAAATATCAAAGTAGAGTTTCTCAAGTATTTAATATTCTGCAAAAACTCGAAGGAAGCATGTAATTGTTTATTTGAAGCTTATATTTTCTTTTTTATATCACAAATTTTGAGCTTAGTAGATTTAGTACATATCATTTCAATCATGAGTGTCAATTCCAAACATAGAATGAAGTTGTCAAGCGCAATGGCAGCAGTGAACAACACAAGTGATTTGAAACGCAAGTTGGTCTTCTCTTAAGTTTTGGCTACCACATAAGCTAAAAATCATTCACTTCGAAGCTTTGGTAGTAAAAGTTTGATACACTTATATATAATTTTTATTGCACTATAGTTTTGCATTTAGTTAAATTGATGGCTCAACTTATAAATTTGGTGGCAACAAATTAAAACAAGAGGGTGACAACATGAGAGATGGTATTGTTTTCTCCACCAAACATCTCAAACGGATATTGATCCATTAACTTATGAGGAGGCGCTGTTAGATTTGGACTCTGAACATTGGAAAGAAACAATGAAATCCGAAATGGAGTTCATGTACTTAAACTGAGTTTGGACCTTGGTTGATCCACCTGATGGAATCTGGCCCATTGGGTGCAAATGGATCTACAAGCGAAAGCTTGGAGTAGATGAAAATGTTGCAGCCTTTAAAGCAAGACTAGTTGCTAAAGGTTTCACTCAAAGACCAGGTGTGACTTTGATAAAAACTTCTCCTCGGTTGCAATGCAGAAATCCATCAGAATCTTGCTTGCCATTACTGCATATTATGACTATGAAATATGGCAAATGGATGTGAAAACTATCTTTCTCAATGGAGACATTGACAAAGACATTTACAGGGAACAACCCATGGGTTTCATATTTAGTGGGAGCGAGCAAAAAGGTTTGCAAGCTTCAACGTTAAATCTACAGATTGAAACAAGCTTCTAGGAATTGGAACATTAATTTGATGAAGCAGTCAAATCATTCAGTTTTATTCAAAACGCGAATGAGTCTTGCATGTACAATAAAGAATTAAAAACCTCGGTTCAATTTATGATACTTTATATTGATGACATTCTTCTAATTGGGAAATTGAAGGATGATATAAAAGTAAGAAAGACTTGGTTATCGATCCAAGTTGAGATGAAGGATCTCGGTGAATTATCCTACATTCTAGGTATAAAGATCTATCGGGATAGATCTAAGAGATTGTTTGTAGCACCCTGCACGGGAGGCACCACATCCCCCGCATGTGGTCCGACCCGAGTAACGAAATGGAAAGTCCGTACCTGTATCCGACCACAGCGAACAGAAGACAAAAGAAAGACACATCTAAGTTAGGCGGAACGTAGACCCCGTCAAATAAAAACCAATCATAGCGGAGACTTAAATCAAACACATGCATTGGCCACGGGCCTGCAGAAATTAAACACACGATTCACAACCAAACTTGGGCTCCTCAGACCTCTTTTTAACCCATAATAAAGACCGGCAAGGGCAATTCAATAAAAAATACATAAAGATTCAAATTCATAACTTACAAAGTCGAATCATACATAATTTAAATACATATATGAATGCAGAGACTTCTCTAACTTGACTTGACCGACTCAAAGACTCAACACAACTCTGCCTAACTCGAAACTCCAAGCCAAACCTGCATACTAAAATGTTGGGGAGGGAGAGGGTCAGTCTTACAACTAGACTGAGTGAGGGGCTATCCACACACGCTATATATATAGGAGCAAAGCATATTCCAATCACACACGGTTCGTGAACTTAGGGATAGTTTTTGCACACCAAAGTTTAGCCCGTGATACATACATATAGGGAATTCTAATAAAAATAGAACAAAATAGCTTGACGAGTTCTTTTATATCAAACATTCCGATACAATTCATATCAAATCCATTCATTTCGAATCACACCAATTCTTATCAATTATTATCCATTCTTATCATTCACATTTGAAAGATCCATATTTATCATAGTTAAGAATCTATCCCCATTTCACGAACTTGATAAAACAATCATGCAAGACTCGGTGGGTACGAGTACTAATTCCCATCCTAGGCTCCTCATATAAATTATAAAACCAAACATATCAATCATTCATGCAGAACAATCATACACGTCCTTCTCCGGGGATGGAAGGGTTGCGCGACCCAAACCATCCAATCAGACGAGGGGAGCACGAACACTCAAACCCTCAGGTTCCCATCACCAACCAAACCTCCTGGTGGGTTCCGCGTTAGTCCTATCAATCATGTGGAGAGTGTGAACAGGGGTCATAACCAACGACCCTTATGGTCGTCCCAGGTCTCCCTTACCCACACCTTCTGGGCCCCATTCATTCAATGAATTCATTCATTCATTCATTCATTATCCTAACCCGCTACTAGTTAGAAACATAACATACATAAGATACATGTGTTACCTTGCCACAACCACGCTTTACATACCTCTCCGTGTCAAATCCTTATCATATTCCTTTGCTCACAGCTCCCAGGTCATAAGAGGCACACGGTTTGAAGTGTGGTTTAGCATTACCAATTATAATGAATCAAATCAAATCAAGCATACATAGGCTTGTACATTGCTCGTCATACTTGAAAGCGTATTATCATTCGTAATTTTCATATCTCGCACATATTTACATATATAGAGGCCATACTTTGAAAACGGGCACATTCATAGGGTTTAACTATAACCTAACCTCACCTTACACCGAAGAAGCCGAGAACCAAACACGTGATTCACCCCGGAATCAAAACAGACCTCGAAACACCACCCCTAGTGCACCTGAGCAAATTGAGACAAGACACAAGACTTAAACTCAAAATGAACCACATAGACGCACGACATATGTACATGTACTCAAAAGATGCAAATACGTAGGCAAATTTCATTTTCAAATGAAATCCATGCAATCCAAGACATTATAGCCCTTCATAATCATTTATAATCATATATAATGTTCATGTGTACAATTAAGGCATAACACGAGCTAAGGATACATAACAAAGTGCAAATATGTTTCGTGCAAACAATTCACATTACATAAGCAACATAAAATGCATATGAAAAATACATACATATAAGCATGGTAAAACAAGTTAGGATCAAGTTTGGAGGTGGAAAGATAAGAAAAATAGAATGAAAGCATAAAAAGGGTTCCGAGTACAAACGGGCAAAATCTGATAGATTTCCAAAACAGATAAGCTGTGGGAAAACGATCATAACTTGAGTTTGAGAATTGAGAATTGCGTTTTTCTTATTGAGAATGAAAGTAGACATATATACCTTTAAAATGGTGGGTGGTTCGAATTATAATTCAAAGCGAGTCAAAAATGGCGTAGGCACGAAGTTGAACGAATGCAGTTTGTCGGTGAAGTAGCTACACTAAAAAGAAACGGTTATATCTCACAAACCACAATGAATTTTGAGGTGAAACCAATTGGATAATGTTGTAAACTTAATGACGTTTCTAAAGTTAAAATTTCATCCAAAACCGAGCATGTATGGGTACGTCACGGCCGCTATAATTTTACACTGAAAACTGGTCGCGGCGCGACCTTGATTTTTCAAACCTTCGAGTTCCGCGACCATTTTTACACAAAAATCAGATACGGGCACGACCGAGCTCCAGACAAGACGATTGCAAGGCGGGAAGGTTTCTAACTTTCCTAAAATCCATCCCAAACCCTAAGAAATGGCACAAAACGAATGTATAACATCAAATAACACATATAGAACACATAAGAGCACAAATTGGACTCCGGAACGAGCCCGAGCACTCAAAATACGAAACCCCCTACTATTCATCATCATCTCCAAATCACATAGGCACCAAATCAAGTAACGAAAGAGGTACGAGATTAAAGCACGTAATGAGTAGGATACAAATCTCACCTTGGATCGTTGATCGGATGGTCGGATAAAGCAAGCTCGAGCTTCAAGCTTGGAGGCCAAATGGGGATAATTTTTTCTTCCTTTTTCTTCTTGCTTTCAACATTCAAAGAGTAAGGGAAGGAAATGGGGATTTTCAGCCTTAAGGGCTGAAATGGATCGGTCTAAAACGGGGCGGGTCAAAAGATCCGGTCCACACGGAACGGATTTTAAAACAATAGGGCTACCAAACGGCTTTAGAAAATTAAACGATTAATTTTATTAAATCCGAATCATTGAAACAAATTCAATGACGGTATCAGAATTCAAATTCGAATTCCCGAGCTTAAACTAGCCATGAGGGCCAAAACACCCTAATTAAAATTAGGTATCCTAATCGGCAAATATTGGGCGATTGAGCCCAAGAACAATTAATTA
>JBBMKE010399749.1:0-12632 GCA_037834125.1 Lippia alba | reverse complement strand
CATTTAAGCCATAGTATGCATATTTTCATCAAGGTTTGCATGAGTTGTGAATATGTGCACTTATATGAGGGTTTGAAGCTCATTTCTTGGTCATGCATGAACCTTGGTGTTTTTCTTGAGTTTATTATGTGGAAAATGATCACATGACAAATGTTTGTATGGATTGATAATTGTTGCTATTTGGATATTTGTGGATTCACCATTAATGAGGGTTTGATTAAGTTTGAGAAATTTGATAATATTTCTCCCCTATGCATGAATGACTATTTATGTTCCTTTGAGCATGTGATTAAGCTTGTTTTGTGGAGTTCTTGGTGCCTAAACTTGTTGCTATTCTTTGTTTGAGGTTATGCTTGAGTGTTGCCTTTGCTGCGTTTCATTTTTTCATGAAAACAAGGGCCGCACGACTGCGTGGATTTTGTGAAGGAATCGCGCCGGGCGCACGGAAAGTTCGAACTTGAAAATATTTTGGCAAAAACGACCGCACGGCCATATGGATTTTGATTGTGGAGCTCGTATGGCCACGCAAAAAGTTCAATTTCTAGGAAAATAACACTGCATGCATGTTTTATTCCTTGCATGCATGTTTTATTCCTTTTGCTACGCGAATCGCTTGATTTTCTTGGTTCTTTCATGACTTAAATACATTATTAACTTCATATATTCGGCCTTATTTTATACATTGTGAACTTTGAATGCTTACCTTTGCCAAGTTTTGAGCGAACGTGACCTAATTGTTCTTCTTGGGATAGAATGATTCGAATATTTGAAAGGTTGAAAGAAAAGATCTAGTATGAATTCTTGACACATTTATTGTGCACATGAACTTCTTTATCGAATCATATTTCATCTTATGCATATCTTAATATGTTGATAACATTGCTGAGCGTCTTAATGTGGTCATTGCGTCTCACTTCCCTTTTCTTGCACAGATTCGGGTTCTTTCGGAGACGAGGCCAGTTCATGAGGCTTGTTTATTCTTCCTTTTTGGCTTCGGAGGTGGGTTTCTCTTCCACTAGTTAAAATAACCTAATAGAAACCTATGTGAAATGTTTTAAAACCAAAACTATATATGTATATAGAGTAGTTTTCCAGAGTAAATGATTGCAAACGTAAAGCCTTTATTTTATGAACCCTACCCAAGCTTTGGCGAGAAAGAATGAATGCACAGAATGGGGCCTAGGGGCTTACTGTGAGTGGCTAACCGGGGAGGCATGGGCCGACGGGGATCCCTCATACTAGTCCCACCAAATAACGGTGCAACCAGACCTCGTTGGAGATAGTGAGGTATAGCCACTGAGTGCCTTTTGGGGATTCATGTACCCCTCTAGGTCAATGGATGGGTGGCCGGGCTTTGCAAACCCGACCACCAAACTGGAGGAAGAAGGGTAATTGCTTGTGTTTGCACAAAAGAAAGAAAGAAAGAATGCATGAATGAAATAATGAAAGAATGAATGTCGAATGAATTACACGAGGTGGCGGAAGGAGAATTGTGCACGCTCCCTGACCGGGCTTATAATGACCTTAATGAAATAATAAATATAATCCCGTGTGTTGATTACTCCCTTTACCCGCTTGGGAAATTGATTCAAAACCTCACTCGAGATTATATTATGCATGTGAATGTTTATTTACCGCTTTATATATATTGTAAGTCCACTTTTTATATACCCACCAATCTCTTTTAGACTGAACTCGATTGTCTTTCAGGTTTTTGTGCAAGATAGGTGGAGCTAGGCAGGAATTCAAGTCCTATGGGTCTTGCATTTGTTTCTAGCTTTCCTTGTACACACTCATACATATTTATTTACTTTTGTATTATAAATTGTATGCTCGTGGTGCTTATTTATGTATATGAGGCTGTGAAGGCCATGCTACTTGTTATATGGATTTTGTAGAGCCCGTGGCTCATTTGTACATGTTATATATTATGATCTGCTTCCGCATTTTCGTTAAATTATACTCTGGTTTATGTTTGATTGGTTCAAGGGTTAGCCCGCCTAGCTTAGCATGTGTGTAAGTCCGCATTCACCGGGATCTAGCTCGTGTATGGATTGCCCATTTCATATGCCGGTCGGGTCTCGGTGCGGGAAGGTTTGGTGTCCCGCGCCAGGTCCTACATCCTTTGAGTGGTATCAGAGCCTAGGGTTGCAAAACCCGAGCTTTCGTGTCATGTGGGTCTGTCTAGGTCGTTTGACTTAGGGAGTACTTGTCAAAGTGTTGCATTTGCATCTCTTAAAGTGCTTATATGTCTTAACTGTTGATTTTTGAGCAATTTATTGGCATCATCATGCATGAAATAAAGACCACACATTTTCTTTTAGTGATTATTGACAGGATGCCTCCGCGATGACACCGAGATAGGTTTCCGGAACGGCGCCATCACCGTAATCAATCTCCTACACCTCATCAATAACAACCACCACCGGCCGAGGCATTTGTAAACTCGGTCATTAATATCATTGACCAAAGGCTACGAGATTATGTACCACCGGCACCTCCACCACAACCACAAGAGACTCCCATAATTTCTATTATAAGGGAGTTCCAGAATCAACATCCCCCGAGGTTCTTTAAGGGGAATGATTTACAAGCCGAGATGTGGCTAATGGAAGTCTGGAGAATTTGGGAGTTGATTCCATGCGAGACCCAAGAAAAGGCCCATTGCATGCTCACACTCATTGAAGAAGAGGCATACACTTGGTGGGAAAGCACCAAAATCGTTCTAGATGCCGCCGGAGAGCAGGTGACATGGGAGGTTTTTGTTAGGGAATTCAGAAACAAGTTCATACCGCCCGCATCACACACTAAGAGGTTGAAGGAGTTTATGGGGCTAAAGTAGGGAAATAAGACGATCTCCGAGTACATAGCAGAGTTTGAGAGGCTTTGTTTCTATGCCCCAAACATCGCCAATGACGACTCCCACAAGGCGATGCAATTTATGGCAGGCTTGAGGCCGGACATCCAAGAATCTCTCGAGGCCGTAAATACAAGCACTTAGGCAAAGGCGACTTCTAAAGCCCTTAAGGTTGAGGATACAGTTAATGCAAGGAGGGCTACTCACCGGTAAGGGTATGGATCAGGATCATGTTCGGGTTTCAACTCTGGAAAGAGGTCGATGAACACTTCGGCTCCCCCTCAAAAAGGGTCATTCAAGAAAGCTCGTCTGGGAGTTCGAACACCACAAGCTCCCCGAGCCCAAAAAACATCGAGGATCTCAAGGGCAAGGCTCCGTGTATGCATTGCGGAGGCCCGACACACTCTTACAACACTTGCCGCATGAGATTGGGGTTGTGCTTGATATGTGGCAAGGGCGACCACATGGTGTTCGCATGTCCTGACAAGACTCCGGGATACCAAGCCGGAGCTCAGAGGCCACTTGTGCAGGTGCGAGCTTATGCCCTTGAGGGCGAGGAGCAGAACATAGAGCCGGGCCCCAATGCCGTGGTGGAAGGTACCATTTGCATCCATAACACGAGCATCCATACATTATTTGATCCGGGTGCAATGCATTCTTTCATTTCACGTGATCTATGTGCCTCTGTGTGCTTGCCTATTTTACGTGTGTGTGTTTTTGGATGAGTTCTCCATTGGGGGCTAGTCTTAAGATGGATGAGATGGTGAAGAATTGTGGGCTTAAGATAAATGGGAAGGAGTACACGGAAGATTTCATAGTGATGCCGATGAGGAGATACGGAGTAATTCTATGTATAGATTGGTTGTACAAGCACCGAGCCGTAGTAGATTGTTATGAGAAGAAAGTGCGGTTAGGAGAAGGTTCGATTGTTGGAAAAGGGTCGAATTCGGTACCTTTATTATCCTACACCGAGGCCGTCGATTTGTTGAGATATGGAGCCACCGGATTTGTTGCTTACCTTCTTAATAAGCGAAAAGATCAAGCTCAGTTTGGTGACGTGGCCGTGGTTAAAGATTACCCTGATGTATTCCCTGAGAATTTGTGTACTCTTCCACCGGATCGGGAGATAGAATTTGTAATAGATTTATATCCGGGTTCTGAGCTGTATTCTAAGACTCTATGCAGAATGGCGCCGGCAGAATTGAAAGAGTTAAAGGTTTAGTTTGAGGAAATTCTCAAGAATGGACTTATTCGGCCGAGTTCTGCACCGTGGGGTGCACCGGTTCTCTTTGTCAAGAAGATGGGAAGGACATTGAGAATGTGCATAGATTACCAAGAATTAAATCGGATGTCCGTGAAGAACAAATATCCCTTACCCCACATTGAGGATTTATTTGATTTGTTGCAAGGTTCAGGGGTTTACTCAAAACTGGATTTGAGACAAGGATACTACCAGTTGAAAATCCAGGAAGAGGACATTCCAAAGACGAGATTCAACTCCCGGTAAGGGCATTTTGAGTTTTTAGTGATGCCTTTTGGTTTAACAAATGCCCCAGCAACTTTCATGGATATGATGCACCATGTCTTTCGGCCGTACCTCGACATGTTTGTGGTCATATTCATCGATGATATTCTGGTTTTCTCGAAGACTCCCGAAGATCATGCAAGGCACCTAAGATTGGTATTAGACACTTTAAGGGAGCACCGGTTGTATGCCAAATTTAGTAAGTGTGAATTTTGGATCGACCGGGTTACATTCTTAGGCCACATTGTCTCGAGAAAGGGTTTGGAAGTGGATCCATCAAAGATTGAGACAGTCTTGAAGTGGCAAAGTCCGAAGAATGCCACACGAAGTTTCTTGGGTTTGGTGGGGTACTACCAGGGATTTGTAGAAGACTTTTCAAAAATTGGTGCCCCATTAACTCAATTGACTAAGAAAGAGGTTAAATTTGAGTGGGACGACAAGTGTGAGAGCAGTTTTCAATTGTTGAAGGAGAAGTTGACGACTGCACCTATTCTAGCTCTACCCGAAGGTGATGAAGGGTACACGGTTTACACGGATGCCTTGAAGGAAGGCTTAGGTTGTGTGTTGATGCAGAATGGGAAGGTGATTGCCTATGCCTCGAGGAAACTGAAAGGGCACGAACAGAACTACCCCACTTATGATCTCAAATTAGCTATGGTTATCTTTACTTTGGGAAAGTGGCAGCACTACCTATATGGAGTGCATTTAGAGATATTTACTAACCACAAGAGTCTCCATTATTTAATCTTTAAAAAAGAATTGAACAAGAGACAAAGGCGTTGGATGGAATTGCTCGAGGACAACGATTGTGTAATAAAATACCGTCCCGGCAAAGCCAACATGGTCATGGATGCACTAAGTAGGAAGGTTAGTGTATCCAATGTGAAAGTGGAAAAGGATGTTGGAGACGAGTTAGAGCTAGTCAGAATCAAAGCTCGTGTCTCTACAATTTCTATTCAGCCGAATTTGATACATAAAATATTTGAAGGACAGAGAAAGTATCCTGAGGTTCAGAAGTTGGTAAGTAAGGCTAAGAACGATCCAGAATGTCCGTTTGGGTTTGATGAGATAGGATTACTCAGATTCAAGAACCGGTTAGTGGTACCCAAGGAGTTGAAACGGGTGATCTTGGATGAAGCACACAAGTCGGCCTATTCGATCCATCCCAACGGGAATAAAATGTATAAGGACCTGAAGCAGTACTATTGGTGGCATGGACTTAAGAGGGATGTGATCGACTATGTACAAAAGTGCTTAACTTGTCAGTTGGTTAAGGCGCAGCATCAGAATCCATCCGGGCTATTACAACCGTTACCGATACCCGAGGCAAAATGGGTACAGATCACTATGGATTTTCTTTCAGGTTTGCCGCATGTCAAGGGTGGATATGATGGTATTTGGGTAATTGTGGATAGATTGACAAAGTCAGCTCATTTTCTGGCCATTCGGATGTCTGATAAGGTTGAGAAGCTAGCCAAGCTTTATTGCAATGAAATTGTTAGACTTCATCGAGTACCGGTTAGTATTGTATCCGACAAGGATCCAAGGTTCACATCAAGTTTCGGGCGAGAGCTTCAGACAAAATTGGGTACAAGGCTTCAGTTTAGCACAGCTTTTCATCCATAAAAGGACGGGCAGTCGAAGAGGTTGATCAAGTACCTTAAGGATATGTTAAGGGCCTGTGTTTTGGATTTCTCTACTTCGTGGCATGAACAGTTGCCGCTGATCGAGTTTGCTTACAACAATAGCAACTAGGAGTCGATCAAGATGGAAGGAAATGATGCTCTCCTTTCGAGGTTCTTTATGGAAGGAAATGTTGCTCTCCTTTGTTTTTCGATTTGGAGGAATGGAATTGGACTAAACAGGAGGGTGTAAAGAGAGGCGAGGACAACGATAAGCCCTCTAAGTCCATTTAGAAAGCGATAGACAAGATTCAGGTAATTCAGCAACGGATGAAGGCCACTTAGGATCGCCAGAAAACATATGCTAATCGTCGAAGGAAGGATATACAGTTTGAAGTCGGCGATAGAGTGTTTCTGAAAGCTTCTCCTCAAAAAGGGTTCACTAGAATTGGTAAAGGAGGAAAATTAAACCCTAGGTATTTGGGACCGTTTGAGATCCTAGAGAGAATCGGGGATACAGCTTACCGTTTGGATCTACCACCAAATATGGCCGGAATCCACAACGTCTTTTATGTCTCTCAACTTAGAAAGTACTATCGGGATGAGTCGGAAGTCCTACCGGTTGAAGCAGTGGAAGAGATTAAGTTGGAACCAGATCTCACCTTAGTTCAGAAGGCGATTAGAATTTTGGATAGAAAATTCCAAGAACTAAGAAATCAGCGAATCCCACTTGTCAAAGTCCTTTGGAAAAGTGATGATACAAAAGAGATGATGTGGGAGACAGAGAATAAGATGAGAAACTTTTACCCCGAGTTGTTTCCGGACGAGTAGTGAATCCGAGGACGGATTCTCTTTAAGGGGGAGAGGTTGTGACGCCCCGATAGTTTGATTTTTCAGGTATGTGTGTGTGACCCTAAATGCGTGATTTAAATTCGTTTAATTATGTAATTATGTGTACTTAAATGATATTACTTGAAGTATTTGTCAATATGACTTATATGACTTAAGTGAAATTGTGACTTGATTGGAGTACTTGAACGTATGAACAACGTGAGCATGATCAACGTGTTTGCTTGCCGGAACTGTGCTTATCGAATTTGGAAATTGGCAAATTTTGAGTATCTCATGTATTTATGTGTTATAAATGAATATATGTGCTCATTACATTTTTCCGACCTCGGCTAACCATCCGAAACACACCCGAAACAAAAAAAACCCTTTTTTTACCCGCCTAAATGACCCTACCCACTTAGAGTACCCATATCTCCCTCATTTCTCAACCAAATGGGGCAAACTTTGGACCCGAATACTCCTCAATTAATAACCCATCAGCCTTTATGATTTTCATTTCATTTTGAACACTCCAAACCCTCCAAAATCACCTGCCAACCTAGACCAAGAAAAGAGAAGGAAATTGGGCACTATTCATCATCTTCTTCCTTGACCAACCATTTCCATCTCTTGATTTCTTGCATATGTGAGTATGGATTAATTCATGGAATCTCTCCCTCTTTCATTTAAGGCATAGTAATCATATTTTCATCAAGGTTTGCATGAGTTGTGAATATGTGCACTTATATGAGGGTTTGAAGCTTATTTATAGATCATGCATGAACCTAGGTGTTTTCTTGAGTTTATTATGTGGAAAATGATCACATGACCTTCATTAATGTTTTTATGGATTGATAATTGTTAGTAGTTGGCTATTTGTGGATTCACCATTAATGAGGGTTTGATTCAGTTGGAGAAATTTGATCATATTTCTTCCCTATGCATGAATGACTATTTGTGTCCCTTTGAGCATGTGATGAAGCTTGTTTTGTGGAGTTCTTAGGGCCTAAACTTGTTGATATTCTTGGTTTGAGGTTATGCTTGAGTATTACCTTTGCTGCGTTTCATTTTTTCATGAAAACAGGGGCCGCACAACCGCACGGATTTTGTGAAGGAATCGAGCGCGGCCGCACGGAAAGTTCGAACTTGAAAGTATTTTGGCAAAAATGACCGCACTGCCGCACGGATTTTGAGCGTGGAGCTCGTGCGGCCGCGCGAAAAATTCGATTTCTAGGAAAATAACACTGCACGGCCGCGCGAATTTCGCACTAAAACTGAGCGCGGCCGCGCGGAATTATATTCCCTTGCATGCATGTTTTATTCCTTTTGCTACGCGAATCGCTTGATTTTCTTGGTTCTTTCATGACTGAAATACATTATTAACTTGA
Organism: Lippia alba; assembly: GCA_037834125.1. Lineage (NCBI taxonomy): Eukaryota > Viridiplantae > Streptophyta > Magnoliopsida > Lamiales > Verbenaceae > Lippia > Lippia alba. The sequence goes on along the minus strand of JBBMKE010399749.1, from coordinate 4,409 downwards.
TATATTCGGCCTTATTTTATACGTTGTGAACCTTGAATGCTTGCCTTTGCCATGTTTTGAGCGAACGTGACCTAATTGTTCTTCTTGGGCTCGAATGATTCGAATATTTGAAAGATTGAAGGAAATGATCGAGTATGAATTCTTGACGCATTTATTGTGCACATGAACTTCTTTATCGCATCATATTTCATCCTATGTATATCTTAATATGTTCATAACATTGTCGAGCGTCTTAATGTGCTCATTGCATCTCACTTCACTTTTCTTGCACAGATTCGGGTTCTTTCGGAGACGAGGCCGGTTCTTGAGGCTTGTGTTCTTCCTTTTTAGCTTCAGAGGTGGGTTTCTCTTTTACTAGTTAAAATAACCTAATAGAACCCTATGTGAAATGTTTTAAAACCAAAACTATATATGTATATAGAGTTGTTTTCTAGAGTAAATGATTGCAAACGTAAAGCCTTTATTTTATGAACCCTACCCAAGCTTTGGCGAGAAAGAATGAATGCATAGAATGGGGCCCAGAGGCTTAGTGTAAGTGGCTAACCGGGGAGGCATGGGCCGACGGGGATCTCTCATACTAGTCCCACCAACTAACGGTGCAACTAGACCTCGTTGGAGATAGCGAGGGATAGCCACTGAGTGCCTTTTAGGGATTCATGTACCCCTCTAGGTCAATGCATGGTGGCTGGACCTTGCAAACCAGACCACCAAACCGGAAGAAGAAGGGTAATTGCTTGTATGTGCACAGAAAGAAAGAAAGAATGCATGAAAGAAAGAAATGAATGAATGATTAATGAATTACACGAGGTGGCGGAAGGAGACTTATGCACGTCCCCTCGCCGAGCTTGAAATGATAAATATAACCCATGTGTTGATTTCTCCCTTTACCCACTTGGAAAATTGATTCTAAAACCTCACTTGGGATTATATTATGAATGTGAATGTTTATTTATCACTTTATATTTATTGTAAGCCCCGTTTTTAATACCCACCATTCTCTTTTAGACTGAACCAGGTTGTCTTTCAGGTTTTGTGCAGGTTAGGTGGAGCTAGGCGGGAATTCAAGTCCTAGGTCTTGCATTTGTCTCTAGCTCTTACCTTGAACACTAGCATATGTATTTATTTATTTTTTTGTATTATGAATTGTACGCCTGTGGCGCTTATTTTTGTACTTGAGGCTGTGAAGGCCATGTTATGTGATTATATGAATTTTTGTAGAGCCCGTGGCTCACTTGTATATGCAATGTATTTAATGTATGCTTCCGCATTTTATCGTTCGTTTTGCTCTGTTTCTTATTTGCTTGGTTCAAGGGTTAGCCCACCTAGCTTAGAGTGTGTGTTTGTCCTCGTTCTCCGGGATCTAGCTCATGTATAGATTGCCCATTTCATATGCGGGTCGGGTCTCGGTGTGGGGGGATGTGGTGTCCCGCGCCAGGTGCTACATGTTAGGTGGGGAATAAGGTCGAGTCGTCGTCTTTATTTTGAGTCTAGCATGTCATATTTCATTTGAATACTTATGCTATTATGGATTATATTTACTTTGGGTTTGTAACCCTCGTACTTTACTTTGGGCTTGTAGCCTTTTTGGATACTTGTGGCCTTGCCGGCCTTGTTATGAATGTTTAAATTTGGGAGGCATCCTCCCTTTTGTTGCGCTTTTAAATTGGAGATGTTCTCCACTTGTATATTGCATGTTTAAATCGCTTCCGCATTGATTGTTGCTTCGTTATGATTGGTTTAAGGGTTAGCCCCGCTTAGCTAGTTGAGATTTTCTATTGTCACCCGTGTGCTATATATGTGGAAATTAATTTCATGTGTGAATCGAGCGATAGTACGAGGGATGTTGTGCCTATCGATGCGGGTGCTACACGTTACACTCCCCATTCATGTCAATTACTTCCATCAATAATAAGAACATTTGTTGTTCATGTGCACTAGCTCCCTTGTTATTGCAAAGCTTTAAACTTCCCTAACTTCCGTTGCACTGTGCCTCGCATTCTATTTCAAATACTGTCCTGTCCGTTCGCCGTAGTATTTCTCCGGCGAAGGATCCATCCTTTACTTGGGAAGTATTGCGGTGCGGGGGTTGTAGTAAATTTGTAATTGCAGGATAGACATGCATTATCACATATTTTAAAGTAACAATACCAATGGAGGAAAAAAATTTAAACAAAGTAAACACGGTTATTAAAGGTTAGTTTAGCTACAAAAACACCTCAAAACATTACCTCCCAAAACATGTCCAGGCCTAATAGTTGTGTCATCATAAACCCCATCCCTCCCCAGTGGGCCACCAATTCTTCTCGCCCCATACTGCGCCATCCCGCCGCCGCCAATCCAGTATCGCCAATCATTTTACGCCGTCTCCCAGTCACAACCGCCTCGTGGTTTCTCTTTTTAACTCTCACTTCACTTCGTAAGTTTTCGGTAGTTACACCGTCGGCAGATGCTGCGCGTGGGCCTTGTCTATTGCCGCTGCTACAAACCCCATTAACTTCCTCATTCCGTAGCCTCTTTAGACCTAAATTATGAAAAAGTACGAAGCTTTTCGGTGCAATGTCGCTAGAAAACGACTCTTTGGCAGTTGCCCTGTGCCGTTAGAGCCCTCCACCCCGTCTTCATCTTCTTCAACATCCCAAATTAGCCACAAAGATTATTGCTTTCGGTTAGCGGACAATCTCATAAGCCGGGGCTTATTGTCATCAGCTCAGAAAGTTATACATAGGCTCATTTTTCAATCCGCTTCAATCTCAGAAGCAGTCTCAGCTGCTGATATCGCCATTTCAAGAGGTAAGCAACTTGATGTGGTTAGTTATGGCTATCTTATTCGGAAAATTGTGATCTCCGGGGAGCCCCAAATGGCTGAGGAATTATACATGCACTTTGTGATCAATAGTGGTCTTCGACCCGACTTTAATTTGTTGAATTCCATGATTATTTGCTATTGTAAGCTTGGGAAATTAGAAGAAGCGAAATCATGTTTTGATAGTCTTATTCAATTGAATCGCCTACCCTGGGTTTGTGCCTGCAGTGCTATAATTAAAAGTCTTTCGGAGCCTGACAGAATATTGGAGGGTTATAATTGTTTTTGCGAAATAACTGATGCTTCTAATATGGTGCTGCATTTCTCCTGTTATAATAGACTCATCAACGGCTTGTGTCATAGAGGTTTCATTGACAATGGGCTTCATGTTTTTGATGTTATGATCGAGCGTGGGGTTCCCCCCACTATCCATGTTTGCAAATCACTGATAATTGGCTTATGTAAATGGGGGCGTCTTGAGGAGGCTGTGAGTTTGAGTACACAAATCGAGTCATTGGGTTTTGTGGTCGATGAATTCATGCACACTCTTCTAATCAATACCTGTTGCAAAGTCCGGAAAATGAAGACGGCAATGATGTTGTTTATGAGGATGCTGAAATTGGGCTATGAGGCAGACAACTACACTTACAACACATTAATACACGGGTTTTTCAAATTGGGTTCGTTCCGCCAAGGTGAGATTCTTCTTGATATGATGATGAATTCGGGGTTGAATCCTAATGTAGTGACTAACCAAATAATGCTCAACATGCACTGCAGACAAAATCAATTGGATTGCGCTTTAATGCTTTTAAATGATACTCTGGCCCCGAACGTGCATTGTTTCACCCCTATACTCTCTGCACTATGCAAGGCACAAAAGTTTGAGGACATGTCTAGGTTATATTACCGGATGTTAGATAATGGGGTCGTTCCTGATCATGTCCTTTTCTTTTCACTAGCTAAGAATAAGGGAACGGACAAGTTGTATTTTGCTCTACAGGTTTTGAAAGCTATTGCCAATAAATCTGGCAACATTGGTATAGAATCAACGCCGAAAGATGTTATGGTCGAAATCGAGTGTCTTTTGGAGGAGATAACAAAAAGAAATCCCATTTTGGTGGATACGGGTTTTAATATTTACATGATAGCTCTTTGCTTGGGAGGAAAGCTTGAAGAAGCTCATCTTTGCATGGAGAAGATGATGAGTCTGGATATTTTGCCTTCCATTACAGCTTTTAACTCCTTCATGAAGTTACTTACTCGAGAAGGGCGGATGGAGAGTGTTAATTATCTTCTAGAAGTTATGCAGGACGAGGGGTTGATTCCTAACCACGCAACTGTTGCAGTAATAGTGGAAGAGCTCTGTAAACAGGGCAATTTTAAATCGGCCATGGATGTTCTGAGTCAAATTAAAGAAGAGGGCATTAAGCCAAACGTTGCTATATATGATTCGATTATTGGTTGTTTAGGGAGGCAAAGGATGGTTGGTGAGGCGGAGAATCTTTTCTATGACATGCTCGAGGTCGGCATAGATCCCGATGAAACCATCTTTGTTACGATGATCAATGCGTACTCAAAGAATGGATGGGCGAGGGCTGCCTGC
>JBBMKE010399734.1:0-12634 GCA_037834125.1 Lippia alba | reverse complement strand
ATATTTGTAGGGTGATGGTTCAAGTCCTTTGCAGTTACATCACTCTTCCTCTCTATGCGCTCGTTACTCAGGTTCGATTCGACTCACTCTTTTCTCCTTGAATTGTAATAAGAGTCATATTAAACACCGTCAAAAATTACAAAAAAAATACCCTATATATTCCAGGTGGTTTTTATAATTTATTAACTATGAGAATTTTTATTTTTTTTTAACTTCCCAAAAAAAACTATGAGAGTTTTTTAATTTATTATTAAATTAAACCTCCGGAGTATTAGTAACTATCCTACTTATATTTCACAGACACACCACATAATACATATTTACCTATGGTGCGAGGGGGAACAACTGAATATATAGTTTTTAAACATACTACATAACAGGCGTCTGAAATAGTATCAGACATGATATAATAAAATAATATTTTTAAAAATATTCATGTATCATAAATTTTACTGACATTTTACACATATATATAAACCTATATATGCATTTCTGTGTGTGTATATATTGTATAATATATATATATATATATATATATATATTGATGGTGTCTCATTTGTCGACCCAAAGAAGCAAGTACAAGAGGCTAGCTTTAATTAGAGCTAAAGTATAATACTAATTTTTGGGGTAAGAAGTGATCATACCATATCTCACAAGGAACTACTAAACCTATCCCTTAACTCTTATTCTGTAAATATATATACAACCTTACTGATCTCAAGAAAATTATTATGTAATCTGATCTCTAGATTAATCTCTTTTAAACCTGGGTTAAGCGTAATCATACATAATCTGATAAGCACTTTTACTTATACAAGTAGTTTAAATCAACATTCCCCGAATACTTTTGTATATTTACTTATATTTTCCACACACATTCAAAGAATTCTCTTGATCGATATTGTAGATGGGCTCTCAGTATAAGATCGCGATTCTAGACGAACAGACAATCCATGCAATAAAAGAATGGCATGCAAAGGTGAAGCAGAAGAGGAAGACCGGGCAACACCCACCGTCGATTAGTCAAGAAGGTTTATCAACGGCGTTGATTAGAAGTAGGAATGTTTCTCCAGATACATCGTCGGCCCACAGACGAGCTCCCACTCTGATTGAGCTTAGTAAGAGTAAAACTCATGAGATCACAGAGATAATTCAGTCTCAACACGAACCCTCGAAAGAACTTGAAAGTGAAGAAATAGTTTTAGGTATGTGACTGCAATGTCTGCGGGTAAAGATTATGAGTTTAATGTTGTTATTATTATTAAGTTGTATATATATAATATATCTATATGCTTATTGTTTTGGTCTCATTTTGATGTTGCAGTATTGTCATTTTATTCATCAGTTCATAATATTTAAGTAAATTGCGAATTAGATTTGGAGATCAAGTAGATGTGAAATATATAAAACCTATTAAAAATATCATTTCATGCTCGTGTGATGTCAGGTATTCGTATCGGGAAATGTGTCCAATGCTCCTTAAGAAGGAAATTTAAAAAAAAAATTATATCTTTATCGAGTCGTGTTCATATTATCGTATCTATATCCATGTATCATAATGTAAAACTAATGTATGTGACCGATAACAAGTAGTGGCGGATTAATCAGTGAAATTACGTTAGTAAAATTATTTTATTTAATCTCGAGTGGGTATTTTCTATATATATATATTATTTCTATTATATTATTTATTATTATTATATATAACTATTATTTTATATTATTATTATATTTTATATTATAAAAAGCGAATTAGGTTTTTAATTTTGTATAAAATACGGATTGTCTAGCATATCCAGGATAACACTTTTAACAATGTTGAATTAAAGGACAATTTGGTAAAATATATTGTATATTATTATATTTAAGTTCTTTAAAAGTACTTATTTGAATGAAAATAGAACTCCTTAATTAATTGAAATTAAGACTCCTCCAATGTATAAAAAATATATAAATATCGTAATAACAAATATTCTTTCAAAGTTAATATATTTATTATAATTTACTTAATAAGATATAAGTACAAAATATTTGATTGGGTACAACTCATTAAATAATTGAATTTATTGAGTGAAATATATTATCCACAAAATATGAAAGTATTAATAATATATTTTAAGTTTGACTATTATAAATATACCAAGATAAATTAAAAGTCCATAATTAGTTTAATAGTTAACTTCCTACTTATGTTATAATTAATTTTTCAAATAAATTTGTTTCGGTAAAATAATCCAAAATATAATGTACATTACATATATATATATATAGGAAAAGTTGAAAAATTGCGGGATTAATTGCCACTATATTGACATCTTAACACATTAATTGGTACAATTTGCAAAATATACCTATAATTGAAGAACATGACAGTATAGAGACAAAGATTTCTCCAAATTCATCGAAAATTGTCATCTGCCAAAGACATATTGCTGCTTAAGATGTACTAGAGTTCAGTTTTATTAATGGTATATTATCAATTCTTTTATGTTCCTTAGTTTAAGATTACAGATATATGCATCGTGATTTAATGCAAAGAAAACTTTTCAATCTAAGTGACGCAGATAAATAAGAATGAAAAAATAAAGTTATGAATTAGAAAATAATACATAACTTAAAAAAATCAAAACATGTTGCATGGCTTTTAAGAGTTGTAAATTGATGGATGGATACAAAAGTTAATGTTTCAATTTTTCACTAAATATCATACTCGGATATAATTTTATATTTTAAAGAAATAATTGCATCTGACTACCCTCCATTTAGATATAATTACAACGCCGTCTATTATTGGAAAATTACAATTTAATCTCTAACTTTGAGAACTGTTTATGTCCCTAGGGTTTTGTTATGTCATTTTAAAAATAACCCTGATTTGTTGTTAAATTCATAATTTTGTAAGGATCGTTTAGTTTAAGATTGTGAACTTTAGGGATAATTTTGTAATTTTGATTCAATGCAACACTAATAAAACTATTGAGGCATAAATATATTTTCATAAATTCCATTAAAATACCTTAAATTAAATAAGATTTATAAAGACTAAAATATAATTTTCTTATGATTGTGTTGTAATTAAATTTAAATATATGATAGTTAGATGTAAAATTTCATGTATTTATAGTTAGCACAGGATTGGATATTTATATTAGCACATCAGCACATGACTGGAGTTTTTAACGTGGATATATTAGGAAATTTTAATATTTACCGTAGATTATACCGACCGGGCATATGGATAAATGTGTACAATCATCTGACAAAGAGATTTGCATCAAAAATAAACAAACGTAATACCAGATATCTCATCTGTTACAGGGATTCGAACAGCTCCAAACCATGAGTCAACTTTGCAGTCACCTACATACACTATTGGATTTGTTTAAAACTAATTCATCTGCCTTTGATAAAATTTCCAATGAACTGATAATGACAAAGAAACATGATGTGTTTCTATTTTTTCTTTCTTTTTTTCTGTATGTAATTTTTGGTGGGTCAGAATGATATGTTTGAATTAGGAGTGAGGGCAAATTACATTCAGATACTCTGAGGTTTGCTCTAATTATAAATTAGTCTCTCTTTTTTCGATAATTATATATTAATCCCTAAAAATACTGTTTTAATTACATATTAACATCTACAGAAGGACTGATTTGTAATTGAAACAGTATTTTTAGAGATTAATATGTAATTATTAAAAAAAGAAAGACTAATTTATAATTGGGACAAATCTCAGGATACCTGAATTTAATTTTCCTGAAGGACTAAACATGAGAGTTGAGACAAAGATAGGAAGTGTCGATAGAAAGATGAGCCCACATGATGCAATTTACACTACATTTAAGCCCAAAGCAAAGTAGACACGTTATGACGGAGGCTTCAAATCAGAGGTAGACAACGAAATAGAGGTTGAAGTTGAAGGCCCTCCTCATAATTAATATCATTCAAGACATATTGGCCCATTTTAGTTACTGCCAACATCTAAACATTAATCACTTTGAAGACGACATTTATCTAAAAATTTTCAGGTTTTGTGTCGTGCATTCTTGAAATGTTAGGTATTTAATAGCATGCAATTAAGCATGAATAATATATTTAGTCTAATTAACTCAAAAAATCAGATATCAAGGAGAGCATTGTTAAACTATTATAAATTGAACAATAAAATTTCAATGTGGGATACTCGAAACATTTGTGAAGTTTGTAGTCAAAAGAATATTTGTGAAGTTTTTAGTAACCGGAACATCTGCGAAAACATGCGGGACGGACATGATATGCGGGACAAGTTGAAGCATGTCTTAAATAAAAATTACTCTGATATTATAACAAATAGTATGTGTGGCCTAATTTCTTTTCAAAAGCTTGTTAAGGAGAGAGTTCCTTAATTATTATGAATTAAACACCGCAGTTTTTATGCTTTGATGTGGGATATTTAATAATAATAAAAAATGACAAATTACTATCCCAAAGTTTTATTTTACTACATTTATTACTACGCATGCTTTCTTTTTCCCCAATAATTTATTTAAATCTTACTGTGTTCGCTCTATTAAATTCTTAAAATTTGGAGTTGTAACAAAATAGAAGTATTCATCAATAAATATACACAATACACAATTGTTGACAACTTGACATATTTATTAAAATTATTGTTTGTACATTTAACTATTTATTATCATCTATCATTTTATAGAATGAGTTGGTTGTTTTCGATTACTTACAGTGGGATTAAATTATTGATTAGAATTTTATGCGTATTTACATTCTATCGTTCAAAATAGTACAGTAGGGGAAACAACAGACAGATAATGATGTTACCAAGTATTTTAATTTAATGGACCTTGCTTTGTACACAAATTGTTGGAGCGACAAAGAGACTTCTTGAAAACCGTCCTTCAACTACCATCTTAATAATTAGCTTCTTTTTATTAATACATTATAGAAAAAAACATTCAAAGTAGATAATATTATAAGTTCTCTTGTTCATTTATAAACACTTTAAATAGTGAGACTGCTCACGAGCTTGACGAATCGATTAAAAAAAGCTCGTGTTTGGATTCGAAGATGGTGAGTAGTCCGAGCTTGGACTCAGCTTATGAAACTTCGAACCCAAGACTGAGCCATATATATTTCCCATCTCACAGCTCACGAGCCAACTCACCCAAAATAGGAAGTTCCCTCCATCGACTGTAGCTCTAGTGAAAACACTCGATGAGGCTACTCTACCTTCCCTCAACCTCGAGATGCCACCTGGTCACTCAGGATTCTCAGACGAAGTGGTCGACCAAACATTTAATGCACCTATCTATTGAGACAGTCGACAATTGGGGCATCATCTACGACGATCATTATCTCCACCACAACCAAGGGTATAAATATCCACGCATTTACTCTGGTAGATAAGTTTCATTTACTGCACTAATTTTCGATCTTCTCGCCTCGAGATCACCTACAACATGCTGACTTGAGCATTTGAGCGTCGACCCAGGTAAAACCCCATTCGTCTTGAGTTGGTCTCGAGGTCACATTCTCCTTCTACAAATTCTAAGTAGTAATCAGGCCGATTCTTAGCACGAGCTCCTCCATTCAGAATTTGGCTTGATCCGGTTGGATCTCATAACTTTATTTCTTTTCACTTATACGGCTAAAATTAAAAGAGAGAAACAATTTTGATATCAAAAAAAATTAAACAACTTTTTATTTAATTTTAATCGAATGTATCGATAAATAAATCACGAGATAAAATATATAATTAAAAGAAGAAAACTAAATACGCATTGAAGATAAGCATTATCATCCCTCCTAAATTAGAAATTTAGGTTCCTTTTATTTTTAATATTCCTATTAAATCCTGGTCAGTATCTACTTATTTACACCTTAATTCACCCAATCAAACACAATATACCTTCCAGAATATATCATGAAAACGCTCAAGAATGAAGGAGATTTAGACGTGGGCCAATATAAAGAACAGATGATTAATTTACGGAGGCAAAATAACCCTGGCGGATTTAATGTGGAGACAGAAAAGGAGAGGTGATAGGGTACGATGAAGGGGGCACCACTCCCCCGACAAACATGGTTCGATTAAAGCAGATAAAACAGACAGCCACACTAACTAACGTTTGAGAATTGAGCAGCATTATCAGTACTGATTTCTCAAAGCCAAGTGTTACTATGTGTCTCGTAACTATCAAATTTATCACTGATCGGTGATGTGTGCATGCATGCCAGCACAAAAAGATAAAGACTGATCACTCTCTTTCTTTTCTGTTTCAGATAATGTATGTCATCTTTCCCTTTCCATTCCCCTTTTTCTTTTCTATTTTCATTTTCGTATATATTCTCTCTCCTTTTGTATATATGTATTATCCAGCTAACCCTGAGTTTGGAATAAAAATATGAGGAGAATCAATTTTGTTCCAAACTATGCTGGATTTATAATTTACTATCTCAACTATAAAATATTATTTTAAATTGTCACTTGAACTGTCCATTTCGAATGGAATTTTCATCTCCGGCCCTTCTTTTTTTAAGAAAAATGACATTTGTCGCATATTAAATTTCTCATGTGTTCTTTTCTCAAGTGGAAAGTTCAAATTGTAATATTTTTAAATATTTTATATTTCAGGTAGTAAATTATAGATCTTGAGCATAGTTTGAGGGGCAAACTGAGTTTTCCTCTAAAAATATACCTAATGGAAATTACATAACAATATCAAAACATCCCATGAGAATGAGATAGATAATTTTAGATCATAAAAATGAAACCTCATACCTGAAGGATCCTTTTGTAAATATGTCAAACTATAGGGGATGTAAGTGTGAATAACTATAGATATATATACATACATGCATACATATCTACAGTATATTATAGGAGAGAGAATTAGATAGTGATGTATGGTTAAGGCAGTGACTTTAATAAAGTGATGACTGGTGCAGCTAGCGTTTAATTTGAGGAGTTGTAGAAAGTGAGCGACATTTCATGCATATAAAATAGTACGCGTTTCGTTTAGTTTTCCCACTTGCACATGAAACGGCCCATCTGATGGAACATAACACCAAAGCGCTTTATGTGCGTGTCCCATTACAATTTACACCTATTTTTTAGCTTTGACCCTCTTTAATTAATCATTATTGTCCGTGCCAAAAAAATGTGCGTATTAGTTTCAAACTTTCACTCTTTATAAATTAACACATGTTAAGTTGTGATCCACATATAAATATGATACAAATTAAACAAGATGGTAGAGAAATGATAACACCGATTTTGTGCTAAATTTCCACGTGAAGCACAATAAATTTATTTTTTTAGGGGTGTGTGAGTATCAGAAATAAAGTGTACTGCGATATGAAAACGGTGATATGATTTTTTTTTAATTTTTCACATGAAAAGTGTCGGATAGGGTGTCAGATACGAATATTCAATACGGCAAAATGATATTTTTAAATGTATCCTTAAATTATAGTTGTCCATATTCTATTTCGAATTTTTGTTTAAATTTCAAGTGTTAAATGTATAGACTAGGTATTATATACATACATTAATTTGTAACCATACTGGATTATATTCTTGTTCTTGACTTATTTCCCCGACAAGAAAATGTGACCATGAGTCACAAAAAGACCTAATTCACTCCAAATAATAGATGCATCTCTCACAAACACGTTCGCATGCAGTCACATATACGATAGTGCTAATGCAGCTATCAAACTTATTAAGCTGGAAATGTACACTTTCGTGGATCGCAAACAATTTTCAACAAGTTGTATCAAAATGTCCATATCATGCCTTGATTTTTTGTCCTTCCAGATGTAAATAATACAACGAGATAATTAATTACTTTAGCCAATGATTGATCCTATAGTTTTGATATATAAAAAAAGGCCCATATCAATAATTAGAAAAAAATTAGAAACAACGAATTTTATCATATTCAAATTACGGGGTTTTTTGCATCTGCACCTTTTACATGCTTGCGTAATTACATTTCATACTTATTTAAATAAAAATATCATATATATACACACATGCGTTTAGGAAATTACAAATGGCATCATCCATTAAGGGTTTAGGTTCATTCAGGAGCGAACTAACCAATTTACCCTCAACTAAAAAATTTAAAAAGGAAAACTAACATATTCAAAATTTATTTCGATATGAAAGTAAATTTAAATGGAATGGGGCAATTTATAATTTTCGAAAGTTTTGTCGAAGGAATTTGTAATATTTTTATCTTGTAGATCAATTATAATTATTTAATTTCATAACGCATAGACTTTTAAAAAGAAAAAAGAAAAAAAGAAAATCCTATAATTTTTTTATTTTTTATTTTTTTATCCTATAATTGTTTTATCCTTTCTTGGTTCATAGAAGACATTGTTGTTGGTTAGTAATTTAGGGCTTACTTGTTTTATCACGAATTTATCAAAATAAACATTGCCAAATTAGACAAGAAGAGAACTCCCTCATGTGGAACATTAATGTCGAAAAGCTAAGATTATAATATAATAGTATAATGTTTGGTAATTTATAGAAGCAATTGCAGAAATGGACCAGGGCTAATCCCCAATGCCCAACACAATTTCGAAAAATGTCCAATTCACCTAACTCCTGAAAAGACCCTTTTCTTTTCCATTTTAATAAAGAAAATAAAGTGCAAAAGTTGGCCAGTCTTCCCTTATATACTCTAATTTACGACTTTGGGAGTTGAAAGTAATAAATTAATTAGAACATTTTAATCTGTTTTTATGTGTCTTTGTAGATGCTTCTGTTTGGTAGACATGAGCTGGTACAACTTTTATGATGCACAGAGTTTATTAATTGTAAATGAGGACTGAGGAGTGATGTGCAAATATTTATACCCCTACTTTTTAAATTTGTTGATAATGAGAACATGTTTTCAAGGATGTAAGCTTTTAATTTAAGATCGAGATTGATAATTTTTTAATATTCGAACTCTTATAATTTCTTTTTTCAATTTACAGCATAAATAATTTCAACTTATAAACATCCATCAAATATTTATGTTTGTCTAAAAAAACTGCTGATGTGTGTGTATTATTGATATATCATGTGTCTTATTTTTTAGCTAAAAAACTATTAAAAAAATGTTTAAATGATGAATGTTACACATGCAAATATTAATTTACAAGTCAAAATAATTTATATTATGAATTTAAAAAACATAATAGTTCACATGTCAAAATATCATTGTCTCTTAATTTAATTTTAGTCGGGAAGAAAGAGAAGAGACATAGGGTCTTGTTGTGATTCTTTAATAGAATTTTTCACACCAATTAATAATTAAACACTAAATCCTAAATCTGTGTTTGAATTAAACTAACGCCAAAATAAAACCAAATGATAGTAACGTTAAAAAAATGGAAATTTCATTCACAGCATCCGTTTAAATACATTAAGGGGACATTTTATAGCTCATTGCTCCTTCGAAGAGAATTATCGTGGAACTGGAACTACTTGCAGTTGTTCTCATATAATTCAAACAAACTATGAAATTTTATCATCAAACTATTTACTATTAATCCCTTTAATCATCTGATATATACATATTGAAGATATTCACGACTGAGTTGATGTACTAATCAAGTGTCGGTACAATGCAATATATACCACCTCTAATGCACAGACACTTCTGAAAATATCATTTTGCTGTGTCATGTCGTGTCAGACACCCGTATCCGACACCATATCCGACACTTTTCACATAGAAAATTCACAAAAAAAATTCATATTGTCGTATCCGTGTCGTGTCCTTGTCGCCGTGTCCGTATCCGTGCAACATAGTATACCACAAACCATGTCCTTATAATAAGAGTTTTACCTTTTGCCACTAAACATCATTAAACAAGAGATTTAAAACGATGGTTACTTTCCTAAGAGTTATAATTTTATTACAAACATAATACTAATTGGTTATAATCCATTTTTTCTTTTTTTTTTCACCTACATAAGATAAAATTGTTGATTTCTCAAATAATCTCAATAAGATTCGAATTCATAACTTATCTATTTATAGGTACAAATTTTTACTACTCATTTATCTACTTTTAATACTATATGAGAGCAGATTTAGTGGAACTGCAAGATCACGATATTGACTTATGTTTCGATAGATTTTGTCATTTTGAAGGATGTATCCGAAGTGTTTAGATATCTTAATTAAGAAAGCTACACCAAATCTTCCCGGCCAGCAATTTCTTTAATTGAAAAATACAGACCAACGTAGGGGCCAAATTTGAACCAAAAGAAAAATGAGGGACTAAAAGAGGAAAGCATTGTTAGGTAACCGGTCAGGCTTTTGAACTTTAAAAATTATGAACTCCTGTGGCAGCGTCGTAATTTTAACAAAAAGTTGAGGGCAAATTAATATAATTCGCAATTCCTAGGTAATGTGCATATAGATATGTTAGAAAAATATATTCCAAATTCAATTTCGTCCAACTTAACCGATTAAATGGGTAATTATATTATATTTATTATTTAATTAATTATTTTTTCTAAATTTTTTATAAATTAAACTATACAATAAATATAAAATATTCGCACCCTCATTATAATGATTTCACTTAATTAGATTCGGATTCGGATAGAAGGTGAGCGTGTAATATCTGTATTTGATAGAAAGAAGTATGGGGCCCGTGAAGCAGCGGCAAAGGCGCAGGCCAACACAATTCAATCACTTTTCTTTTCGCTGCCTGGCCTCTCAGACTGTTCACTGCAGCATTTCTTGTCCTACCCTCACGCCTTCTTCGCGGGTCCTTCATTATTTTTTTGGTTTTTTTAAAGTTAAATACAATGGAAAGAAAATGAATGAGTTTATTATTAAAGTCTTGACCTTATTTTAAAAATAGTAAGGGTTTTAAATGCTTTGATAAAACTGATGTAATTGTTAGAAAATAGTACAAATTGTTGAAGTTTTTCTCTCCTCGATAGGGTATAAGTGTTTATAAAGTATTTTTTTTAACATGATAATGAGTCTAATGAATAAAAATGATATACACGGTATATTTAGAATTTTCTTTTAATTATGTTGGCATCTGATGATATCATAAAAATGATATATATGAGAGCTAGGTTTAAATTTTCATTTTAACTGTGTTTGATGAGATGGAGCGCTTGATCGATCGTGCACTCTTAAAAATTTTCTTTCTTTATTTTTCTTTGGTGCTATATTTTATTTCTTTTTGTTTGAATTAGGTCGGATTACTACGTTTTTTAAAATTTATTACACTGTTAACAATAAAAATTGCATCACTTCATCTTAAGCGCTCTTAGTATTTATTTATGTGGAAGCTTTGTCTAATAGTAAGCATAGAAGAACTAGTTAGTCCCGGTTTTATTACTGTAAACCTTCATATATAATGTCAGTTTGATAATAAAGAAATCTAATCACAAAGTATATAAAATTAGCAGTCAAATGATTTAAACATTTCTATGTCCTGCAATAGTTAACGCAAGATAATTAAATAGGGATCTCACGGTGAACAATCGATTACGTTAATCAAGATAGTTATTTGTAAGTTCAAGTACCAACCCCATCATCGAGATCACATTCCTTTTCTAACATTACTATTCTTGATATCAAGTTTTAGATCTTACCAAATAACAAGGAAAATGTCTTATCAATAATTGACGAGGTTTACCATTAATTGACATATTTTAAAGTTGAATATTATGTTACTTTAATTAAAGATTATGTATTCACATATCTGAGAATGTAATAATTATTATTATTATTATTATTATTAGAAAAAATTTTATCTTTTAATAATTCGAGTGGATATGAATTTAAATAAATGAATTATAAAATAATAGTAATAATAATGAATATAAGTTTAACGGAGATCAATCTCGAAATAAGTACCAATATTTACTTAATTTGTTTTCTATTCTACTGTATATGCATACTGTTTACGTTGTTCCTTTTGCAGCCCCCTTTTTGAGACTAGTGCATAAAAGTAGTTATGTTTCTAGTTTTTACTTTTTACCAATTGGGAAATAGTCTGTATTCTGTTAACGGGCACGTGAAAACAATATAATGAAACTAGATTTAAATTTTTTATTATATTCTGATTTCTGATTGATTTTATTACATGAGTTCTAAGTTTTAACTTCTATGTAAAGATGCTTGTGCTAAAAATTTCACAACTGGATTGAAACTGATCAAAGTAGGACTACCTTACTTTTCATGTCAAAATTTTAATTTGTATGTCATGTTTTAAGTTTGGACTAAGGATTTGGTGGTTTTTAACCACCAACTTTAACTAGTTTTACTTTTCATGTTGCTCAGGTTATATTTTATTAGAAAAATATCATTTCATTTATTTTCATGTCATAAAATAAAGGATAGAGGTTAAGTTTATTATATTCACCTGATAATGGACAAAAAATATGGCGTTTATGGGACTTGCAATGTTTGCTCACCTTGAAGAGAAAATGCATGTTTATGGCATATAACTTGCCCTAATCCCCAACATTAAACTTAGTCATAAAATTTTGAGGGTACAATCAGGGTAACAATTAACCAAGTTGAGTTGGACTCTTAATAAATAAATTTTAGAATAGTTTGAGACACGGGTATTACATAATATATTGTAAAATCGTAAA
>JBBMKE010399724.1:0-12636 GCA_037834125.1 Lippia alba | reverse complement strand
TCATTTCCATGTATTTATTTCAAGCATTCTCCATGGGTAAAGCATGATTGGGAAATTAGTGAATAGTAAGGGTTTGGGGCCAAAATGTGATTTCTTGAAATTGCATGAGTTTTGATGGATCCTATTGCCTTATTCTTGTTCCCTTATTGGGTAATTATGATTTTATGGGTTAATTATTCTTGGTAGTTGGCTAGGGCAAGAATTGCCATTAATGCTCTTTTGAGGATTTGAGGTGAACTTGGTGATCTATATGCTCCCTTGAATTTCTTTGCACCTAAGTGCACTTTTGATGACTCTTGTTTCCATTCTTTGAGTTATATTTGAAATTATTGGATAGAACATGAATGGGGAAAGTCTTTCTTTTATGCTTGTGAAGGGTTGATTAGGGAAATGCATGAATAAGTGATTTGATGCTTCAATGTACAAGATACATGTTGTATGGATGATTTCTAGCATGAGTGAAGGATTTGAATTGGTTTTACCCCTTAAAGTCTTGATCCCTTCATCACCTTATTTGGAAATTATGAGCTTGTCGAAGTATGAAGTGTGTATGTGACTTCTTGTGCCAAGAATGTGATTCTTTGATTACGCACTCATATATCCCAAATTGCTCCATTTGCACCTTTGTGACCTTTATGTATGAATCATTGAACGTATGAGCTTGAATTTCGTTTCTTGAATGCCTCTTAATGCCTAGACATTTTAGTATATGAGATTTTGACCTTATGAATGTGTTTGGATTGAGTTAGGGTGAATTAGCAAGCCCCCCCCCCTTGAACCCCTTCATTTTTCCTATTGATTTTCGGAGAAAATGACCCAATACAGCCGTGTCAGCCCCTAGTACATTTCCAACACGGCCATGTTCCAACTTCAAACTTGAAATTATTTTACACAACACGGCCGTGTCAGTTCGCAGACCAATTTTGACACGGCGGTGTCGACCTCGTTTGTGCTCCCATTTGCCTGAAATTTTAACCATAGATACCTTTTTGAGTCTAAAACATTCTCCAATTGGTTTCACCTCAATATCTTTTCTAGATTATGAGATATACCCATTTATTTTTTGTGTGGACACTTCACCGGAAAACTGCATTCATCCAACTTCGCACCTTTGCCATTCTCACCTCGCTTTGAACCATGATTCGTGCCATATATTCTTGGTAAGATATAGGTGTCTAGTTTCTTATTCCACAAACAAAACTCAATTCCAAGTTATATAACTCGAGATATCCCCATTTTCCTACAGCTTGCGCGTTTTCGAAAACTGTCAGCTTTTGCTATACTTCGCCAAAACCTCATTCCTTGCGTTCCTTTCACTTCCTCGGCACCCATATGTGAATTATATGCATCGTATGCTTCATTAATTGATAGTAGATGATATGTATTGATGTATTTATAACTTTTATGTTACAAATTCGTTGCATCAACATGAAATCAAAGTGTAAAAGTTTATGTGCTACAATGTGAATCCTTAGTGCTTGTTATTTCCTAATTTGGTGATTCATATGATTTATAATCAAGTTGATATATGTGCTATACATGTCATTGACGTATTTTTCCTTGATTTGAATGAATAAATGAAAGATATGAATTGGAATGAATGTGAATGATACAAAGAATGAAAGAATGATTGGATTGGTAACTTGATGCATCTTCATGACATTATTATAACTTTGTATGCATCTTCTATCATATCATAGCATTGCCGAGCGTCTTATTTGGTCATGTTGAGTTTCATGAACTTTGTACATTTTTCTCCAGGGCGGAGACTTGTAGGGTTCTTAGGACTTATCTTCTTGTCTTCTTGATCGGTTCGGTAAGGTGTACAGGTGGATTTCTCTTCTACTAGCTATGAACTGACCTGATATATCCCAGTGTGTATATTTTAAAGCCAAATGTATTATTTATATATATTGAGTCTTTTCAAATGAGTCATTGATTTAACGTTAAAGCCTTTTCTTTATTGAATTCCCACCTAATGTTTTGGCGAGATCACAATGAAAGAATGGGGGCCTAGGGACTTGATACATCTGGCTATCCGGGGAGGCATAGCGTTGACGGTGATCCCGTGTGTTAGTCCCACAAGGAAATGGCGCAACTAGGCCTCGTTAGGAGTTTTAGCGAGGAATAGCCGCGGAGTGCCATCTGGGGAGTCATAAAACCCCTTTGGTCAATGCATGGGTGGTTGGGTCTGGCTAACCTGCCACCAACGGAGAATGGAGTATGTGCTAATGTATGCATGAATGAATGAATGCAAGAATGAATGAATGCAAGAATGAATGAATGCATGAATGAATGAATGAATGAATGATTGTTGCATGATCATTAAAGAACGAATGAATGAATGGATTAATGCACACACAAGGTGTTCGGGAGCGCCCACCCATCGGGCTCACGTAAAGACCACATGTATGAACGAATAACTAAATGAATGATAGTTGTAATCCCGATAGTTATTTTTATTTGTTTTCACCTACTTGGGAAATATTTACAAAACCTCTAACGGGATTATAGCTTGCATGTGTGTGTGTTTAAATATCGCAATATTATATTACTATGCCCTTTTTTATATCCACCATTCTCCTATAGACTGAACTCGACATTGTTTTCAGTTTTTGCAGGTTTAGAGTGCTAGGCGGGATTTGAGTCTGCATTTGAGTTTAGGCTTATAGTTAATTGTACACTCGCATTTACATTATTCCATTTATTAAATGCCTGCGGCGCATGTACATGTTTGTGGCTGTGAAGGCTGTGATAATGTTGTAAATTTATTCGAGCCCGTAGCTCATTGTATAAGATGTGCATGTATATGTATTATGTTTGCTTCCGCATTTATGGTATTTTCACTCTGATTCTTTTATTGAATGGTTTAAGAGTTAGTCCCGCCTAGCCTAGCGAGTGAGTGTGTCCTCGTTCGCCTTGATTCGGATTCGGGTATGGACTTCTATTTCATGACCGGATCTGAATCTAGGTGTGGGGGATGTGGCGTCACGCGCCAGGCGCTACAGGGATGTTACAGTCCTTTTGACTAATATCTCTCTTATTTTCTTTACCTCGTGATTTTAGGTCTTGCAGCCGCAGTCTAGAGGTATCTTGAAGCTCTAGATTATCTTTTTGTCAAGTCAGAACTTTACTGTATTAATCTATTTTTTGTACTGCATGTTATATGGCTGCATTACTTTATCTTCTGAACAACTTGAGTATTTTTTTTGTAATAATCTTTCTGCTAATATGCTCCCAATATCTTGAAGTCTGTTATATCGGTGATTACATGTAAATATGTTATATGCTCGTACATAACAAGTCTCTCTTACAAGATGTTTCTGTTCTTGCTTGTTACATGCCATCACACCCATGTTTTGAAAAGTTTTAAATTGCTCTAAATTTTTATTGCATTGCCATAAGTTATTCATGTATAGTTCTGAGATAGATAGTCGTTCGCCAGAGTAGTTCTTGAGTGATGGCTCACACTATTACTTGAGAGGTGCTTTAGTGTCGGGGTTGAGGCATCGCCTGCCTTTTGTTCTAGTCCGGTTGGGGCACTACAAATAAAGCGTATAACAAATGCAAAGCATTAAAAGAGCTTATTAAAGCTTAAAAAGGACATATGAAGGTGTTTCGGGAGCAAAGGAATCAAACCGCAAAAGTCAAAAAATTGATTTTCTTACAGCAGCATCCGAAACGGCCGTTTTAGGTTTTAGTTAAAATTCCAAACGACCGTTTCAGTCATCAGGTCTGGAATCCGAGAGCTCTAAAACGGCCTTTTCAGTTTTTCAAAGAAACTCCAAACGACCGTTTCAGAACCATTTGTAACAATTTTGGCCTATCGGAACGGCCGTTTGGAAAATACAAAGGATGGCCAAAGAACCATTCCAAAACCCACTGCCTCAAATCTGGGGTCACCAAACAGCCGTTTCAAAACATAAAAGAAATCTCAAACGGCCGTTTGGTAGACTGAATTTTGAAAAAGGCGCCAGATTGAAACGGTCGTTCCCAAAATGCACTAACGGCCGGAACAACCATTTCGACTGAAATTTCTGGGCAGTGAAGAACTTAGAAAATTGGGGATTCGAACCAAACACCAAAAACTAATTTTGTCCATCCTAAACAACAACAACAACAAATGCAGCAAGAACAACGACCAATGCATAACCAACTCAAGTTTCATGCATCAAAGCTCAAAATGCTCAAACCTACAAAATACATTCAAGTCTCAAAATGAAGAAATGCCATAAATGTAACACCCAACTCTCAACCATGAATTTAATGCAACATATAAGGCATATAGGTCACATTTATGAAGCCAACACTCATGCCAATCAATCAAGAATCAAAAATCACAAATTGAGTTTCAAACCCTTATTATTCACTACCAAGCTCAAAATCAAACAAAATCACAAAACCAAGATGAAAGCAATCGGCTAGAAGAACAAGGAGATTGTGGGGATTCCGGAACTTACTTCAGATCGAAAATAGGCGAAGAAACGAAGCGAGAATGATCTTGTAAAGCTTGGTTGCACTTGGGAGCTCTTCTTTTCTTTCCTCTTCTCTTATGAAATGCTTTGTGCAAAATGAAAGAAGAAAAGGGGAGGGTTAAAGATATAAGGGTTGGGTCCGGTTCGGTTCAAGATTTTCCGATTTAATTGTTTTGGTCCAAATAGAATCGGTTCAATTCCAAAATCCCCAAAATCTCAAAATACGAATTTAAAACACATAAGCACAATTACTTCACATAATTCGAATAATCCTATACTAAACGCAATTAGAAGTTAAATCACATAATTTACCTGCCCGATCAAAAAATGGGGTATCACATATGCATTTGCCGAGCATCTAATTGGTTCATTTTGAGTCTAAGATTGTCTTTTGTCATCTGTATTGTTCATAGGTTCGTCACATGGGTGTCGAGAAGGATTCTTAGGTGTTTTGGTCCACTTTGCTCGGTTGGATCGATAAGGTGAGGTTTTTTTTAGTTATTATGACCTACATCCCTAAATGAGTTTTAAGCCCGTATGTGGAATACTATATATACATATTTAGATATGTGTTCGATATGTATTTTGTGGGAATTGGCCTTTTTGTCATAAAACATTTGAAAAATGCTTTTATGTATATGTAAACTATTTTCATTTGTTTGTTTTGAAAAGAGTTGTGTGCGGGTGCATTTTGCTAGCGAGAGCTATGTGAAAATATGTTTTCTAATGTTACTTGGGCCCCTAAGATTGGTACAAAAGAAGTCACGGGCCGTCGGGTACTCCCTAGTATGGTCTCCAACTTAAAGGATCAACCACAACCCACTAGGAGGTTGGTGGGGGATGGAATCCTCGGGAAGATGGCTTTTACTTAAAGTTAAATGGAGAAAGGTTGGCTTAGAACTCGTGCTCGCCGAGTCGTGTGTGTGCATATTTTGCTTATGCACTTGACTTGTGAAACGGGCGTGGACTCCTAATTATTAAAATTTATGGATTTTGGCCTTCGGCCTAACTCTTTTTTTTATATAGTTATTATCAGGGAAAAAATATTTTGGATTGCAGAAACCATGCCCCGGTTCATGAGTCCTTATAACTTTTGACATGCTTTACTCCTACTTATATGTACGTATGCGTGGGTTAGCCCCCTCACTAGTCTTTAGGACTGAGCCCTCCTCGTTGTTTTCTTTTTCCCTTTTTGTTTCCTTGAGTTTGTAGGTTCAGGAGTTGGTTCGTGCTAGGCGGTTGTTTCTTTTGAGTCGTTGAGTTTTAGTTAGAGTCTTTTGCATATCTTGCATTTTTATCTTTCTGTATTGATTATGTATGAATATGTATTTGATTAAGACTTAATTTTCGAGAATTATGTATGATTTAATTTGCCATTGTCGGGCTTGTATTAAGTTGGAAAAAAGGCATGTGTGCCCAAGTCTTCATGCGATTCGAGCGTTTAAATTTCGTCGGCCCGTGGCCATTGCTGGTGGGTATGATTATGTGTTGATCCTGTTGCTTCCTCATGAGTTTTGATTTTTATGTGCGCTCCAAATTAGGGTCTAGACTGTAACACCCTTAACGATAGAGCATCACATCCCCCACACCACGTGTCCAATTCACATATGAAATTACTTTCCATACATGAACCAAACACTTGGCGAACGGGTGACAACAATAGAAAAAAAATCAATCCTGGCTAGGCGGAAACTAATCCTGTAACCAGTCAAATAATACTAAAACATGCGTAATATAACATATCATAATCATCATGATCAAAATGTACATCAACTGTAGACGGCACATAGGACTCAAAATTTCATAACAATATATACAACAAGTTCAAGTATACAATATGCTAGGCATCAATACCAAAATTTAGACCAATGCTAAACTCGTATTAAGGACTCAAATTCCCGCCTAGCATGCACCTGAAAAGACTGAAATTGGTGGGCCATCAATCTATGGAAGACTGAGTGAGGGGTTATATAAATATAAGCGCACATACATGTAAGTTATAACCTCGGGTGAAGTTGTGCATGAAACAATATTATAAGTTAAAAAAATAAAGTGACTTTGCCCGAGATTACAACTATCAAATTTATCACTTTATTAAAGTTACAATCAATCAATCAGTGGCCCGGCGAGTAGGGCAATTCTCCAACCTCACACCCAGTAGTATATGATACCAATTGTTTCATTTCAATATAAAAGTGATCATGCAATTCATTACAGTGCACAATTAGCAGTTTCATGTAACCTTTTTCTCCGGGTGATAGTTGGGTTTGCAAGACCCAACCATCCAATCATGGTGTACGTCTGGAACATGACTCCCACGTATGGGATTTCTTCCTTCACCTAACCTCCTGGTGAATTTAGGGTTCATCCCAATTGGTGAGAGTAGTATATGAGTTACCCCTCAGCCCTTGCTTTCCCGGTTGTCTCGCACACTAACTCTCGGCCCACAGTGCTATACAGAGTTTACTCGCCAAATCATGAATATAGTGATATTTTAGAAAGATCATTTGCAAAACTTGACATTTTTTTGGAAAGATAATAGATATAATATACGTTTTCACCAAAAACATACTTAAGGATGGTATCGGTTCTACGTAACTAGGACTAAACCTCACCTGTGTAGACAATAATCGAGCACACAGCTCACGGAGTCTGCTCCTCGTCAATTGGAAGCTCGCTGTGCAAGAAAGACAAGCATACATGAGACTAGACTCAATGTACCAATTATAACGAACGGCAATATGCAACTGACATCATGAAATTATGAATATATCATGCTTGAATGATCATAATATCATGAAATGTGCAAAGATACTTGATTCATTTGGATTTCATACAAGAAAATAGCCAATTTGGGCATAAACGTCAAAACACAACGAGAAACGGGGCATTCCCGAAATAGGTTATCACAAACTTATTTTTACATGAAATGTATCATATAGAATCGATTTGGGGTCAATTAGGCCATTGGAGCAAAAATTGAAATTTTAAAATTCTTACAGAAACTTTTATTCTGTCAGCGGCATAGGAACGGCCGTTCTGACCCTTAGTTCAAAATGAGAACGGCCGTTCCCAGCTACCCGAGCTGGCAGTCCCGAACTTGGGAACGATCATTCCCAGAAATGAACTGGGACGGAAAAGTTCGTTCCCGTTGTGCAGAAAAAACAGAAATGAAGCAGAACAGGGGAGTTTGCGGGAAATCACCAAATAACAACAACAATCAAGTTTCAACACTCCAAATGCATCAAAATCACACAAGAAGCATGCATATACACTTGATACTCAATAAAACCAATCATCAAGCATCAAACCGTGCCTTGATTAATATTTTCCCCCAATTTTGAAACCATAAATGATCATGATCATAACCCCAAATAATTCAAGAATCGATCATGGAATTCAATTTCCTAGCTCTCAATCATGTTTCTAACAATAATTTTTCAAGTTATCACTACCAAATGCTAACCCTAGCTTCAACCATACTTTCAAGAATCCACACACATATAAGCTCATATACCTTCTTGAATGAAAAGAAAGGATGAAGATGATGAGATGATGATTTCTTGATGTTTCCTTGTTGGTTATGCACAATCCTAGCTTGAAGATGAAATTTTCCAAATCCTTGATGTTTCTTGGGTTTCAACCGAGAGAGGGAAGCAATGTATGTATGTCATGTTTGAAGAAAAGGGAAAAGCTACAACCTTCTACATAAATGAAATGGATGTATGCCAATTTGCACACAAGTCCCTCAACTAATAAATATTATACTCAAGTTCACATTTAGGAAAATATGATCAATTGAGCCCAAGAAACTTATGCAATTAGGTTCATAAAATATGAAAAATGATCGATTAAGGACAATCAAGCAATCAAGTCACGTTCGATAATTATTTTAAATGTCGATCAAATATAAATGATGCTAAATTTCACAAGTTTCAAATAATTCATATAATTATAATTAAATCTAAGGCATCAGAATTTTATAATTTTACCAAGTATATAATTAAATTGATTAGTCATTAATTCTCTCAAACACACACGTGTCACTTTTACCTGAAATTTGAAATCTGCGGTGATGGAAGTGCCACGAATAATGTAGACAATATACCACCTAACCAAATATCTTTTTCAGAATATTCTTGGTTTCATGATTTAGAAAAATTGGGGCATTACATAGACCGTCTAGCATAGGTGTGATTTTGTTTATCACCCATTCGATGTAGCTTGGTGCGTGTGTGAAGGTTCTATTTTATTACACATGTGGGGTTATGGTGCGAGGGATGTAGTGCTCTGCGCTCCGGGGTGCTGCACGACCTAATATAAGTTCAGTACAAAACCAACCTGATAATAAACAACCTAGTTTTTCTTAAATAATATAATAATATAAGAGAGTGTTTGATAGGTAAAATTAGTTTTTTTTAAGTTAATTTGAGTTAATTTAATTTGGGCTTTTTAATTGAAATTAAGCACGATTAGATTATCTTAATTTATTGTTTGATACATGCAATTAACTGGAAGCAAATTTTAAGCACAATTTTCTGATGAATACGGTATATTAAATGCTTTAGATAGATAGATAGATAGATAGATAGATAGATAGATAGATAGATAGATAGATAGATAGATAGATAGATAGATAGATTAGTGTCAACTTATTCAAATTCAATTACATCAAATTAATCCAATTGGTATTCACACCTATTATATACTTAATTTAAATTAAAGATAAGCTATTTAATTGAATTATTAATTTTTTTTGCTAAATAAATATCATAATTAAATTGGTATTAGCAAATATTAAATACTTAATTCAAATTAAAACGTATTATACATTCAATGAGAATATAAATAGCGAAAAGGATTGCAAAAGTTGACACTTAAATAAAGATGAATTAAGGGTGAATTATATCCGAGTACTTTTAGATTTGACCTAATCATAACGCAGTCTCTATTCTTTCAATTATTACCATATAGTCCCTGAGGTATGATTTCAAACTGAGATTTCTAAACGCCGTTAGGGTTCTCAGGGACCAATATATAATTCCAACTTAATATAGGGATCGTTTTGTGACATAATAAAACAATAAGGGACCTCAAACGAAAATAATACTTCAGGGATTATATGGTTAATCGAAAGAATTGGGATTACTTTGTAATTAGGCCAAACCTGAGGGTATTCAAATGTAATTCGCCCGTCAATATAACATCAAATAATAAAAAAATTAAATTGAATTATTGATTTTAAGTTAATAAATATTATAGTTAAGTTGAACTATAGACAATTATGTCATGTCACAATAGCCCCATCAAAATCCAGATTTTTATATAGGTATAGATATAGAAAATGGAGAATTACATACAAGTTCCTAAGTTTAGGTGTATTTACATTGCAGTCCACGAATCTTTGAATATTACATACCAATCCCTAAGGTTTGATTCCGTTAGAAGTCCATAACGGCCGTTAGTAATACACGTAAACCTGAGGGATCGTTTTGTTATCATTATCAAACTTGAGGGACTTATTTGTAATTAAATTTATAAAATTTTAACTGAACCCTAACGGCAATTATGGACCTCTAACGGCAATGTAACTTGAGGAACTTGTATGTAATATCCAAAGATTCGTGGACTGCAATGTAAATATACCTAAACTTAGGGTCTTGTATGTAATTCTCCCTATATATATACACTCAATCCTTTGTTTCATTTTGATGTACGTCTTTACACATTTTCCCATTTCTATGAAAGTTTCATGTCTTCTTTTGAGCTAAATTATTACACGTTTTTGCATTTCATGAAGAAACTACTTTAAAAAATAATTATTTTTCCACCAAAATACGAATTTAAAATACTCACATCTGACCTAATTTCATTACGTGAGCGTAACAACCCCCAACAGTGGGGGTTTACATATTTTCTAAAACCGAAAGTGGGATACATATGTATAGTTGATATTATCCTGTTAGAAAAAGAATGAATATAACTATCATACGCAGACATGACTTTTCATGCTCGAAATATTATAGATCGCAAGAGATCCTTTGTCCGCAAGTTATGTATTATATATAATTGAGTCAAGAAAGTATAAAGCTTAGCACTAACGTTGAACTGTTTTGTCAAAACCTAGATTTTCTGCAAAAATATTGCAATCATTACGTTGTTTTTTGTCTTCGTTTCAATATTAATATTATTACATTTACGTGCCACCTTTTTGACCCTTTTTCCTTGTTTTGCCCCACTAATTAACGTGCTTTAAGCCTGAGTGAGTGGTTTATATATAAGGCAAAGCTTGCTCGTCTCTAACACGTTTACGTGCAATTATCACTACAAGAAAAATCCCTTTTCCCAACGCCAATTTTGCCTACACTTGCAAAATCGTAAGGATTAAACTTTTTACTACGGTTTCTTTGCGTAGTCTTAATCATTTAGAAAAGACAACGGTAAAAACTAAAACCGTAAGGAATAACTAATCATTGCTTACAAAAGTACAAATGTAAGGAATAAAATTTTAAATAGCTACATTTTTAATCCAAACCGTAATCAATATTTAATTATTACTTACATTTGTACAAGTATAGTACAAACATAAGGAATATAATCTTATAAAACTACATTTTTAATCCAAACCGTAATCGATACTTAATTATTGCTTACATTTGTACAAGTGCAGTACAGACGTAAGGAATATAATCTTATATAACTACATTTTTAATCCAAATTGTAATCGATACTTAATTATTGCTTACATTTGTACAAGTGTAGTACAAACGTAAGGAATAAAGTTTTAAATATCTACATTTATAATCCAAATTGTAATCAATAATTAATTATTGCTTACATTTATACAAGTATGATTAATAATTTAACTAAAAAACAACGGGTCTAACTAAAATCATAAGCGAAGATCTAAGTATTGTTTACAGTCATGTAATCATAATTAATAAAATTAGAAAAGTCTATGATGGTAATTTTTAATTTGAGTATGTAAATATTCTTATAGTTAGTGCATCAACTTGGAAAGAGAGATCCAATTATAATTATTCGTTAAGTTTACGGATCGAAGAAGTGAGGAGATAGAGTTCGCTCTCGTTCATGCAATCCTCACCAATCTCGACTTGGCACTCGCGCAGACGCGCCCAATCGGCGAGTAGTTAAAGGCGCCAAATAAGTGTATGATGATAACTTTTTCATTCGAGGAGTGGGTAACATGATCAATTGAGGAGCAAATGGTGATTCAAAGACCTCACGAAAGAAAACAAGGTGTCGATTCAACCAAGAGTCCAACACTACAGCTCAACACATCTTCCATGTCGAGAAAGTCGAGGTCTTCGATTTCACTGATCAAGATTTTGACAACCTCGTGGTCGATGAGGATGGAGAGTGCTTAGATTGTCTGATGGTAATCTACATCGATATATACAACACCAAAATCAAAAGAGTGTTGATAGATAACATCCGTTTGGTGAAAACTAACCAAGTCCAAAGATCTCGATCGAACTCCAAAGTGCTCAAATCGATCTCCGACTGGCAAGGACAGGAGGATGCGTATATCAAATTCTAAGTCGATAGATTGAGGTTCTCGACAACTCTGTATGTCGCAGACTCTAATACGGGACACGTTTAACCATTATATTCTCAGATCACAGTCTAGATCACATAATCCTTTTATTAGAGTTAACCCACCTGCACCCAATTCTCCGCACTAGCGAATTAGTACACATTACTCACTTTAAGACAATTTAAACTTTTAGTTCACAGCACCGACAAATTTGTGCGCATTTCTCGCATTAAGATAAGGTATAATTTTATAATTTATGCATTTAACAATATGAAGACGATTTTTTTTTGACGAATTTTAATTTAACATATTATCATTGTGAATGATGGAATTAGATTGTTATTATTAATAGTTAAAATTCGAATATTATCATATTTTTCCAATTAAAAAAGCTCTATGAATTATTTCTAATTATACTATTTATTATTCAAAATAAATGAATGATATATGAAAATAAGAAATCTGATAAGTTAACGACCTTAATTTTGTACAATCAATCACCAGTTCACCACACTAATTTTTCAATATGTGTGTAATTTATGTTTTAAATAGCAATTAAAAGAAAAAGATAATATCAAATTTTTATTGATTTAAAAAAATAAT
>JBBMKE010399696.1:0-12641 GCA_037834125.1 Lippia alba | reverse complement strand
AAAAAGTGTAAAGTGAGAGTATGTGTGGGGTGGTGTGTGTGCCGGTAGAGATGAGGGAGTGAAGAGAAATATTTTATCAAAGTGGGATAGCAAGTAGATGTGGGGCCAATAGGTATGTTAACTAGGTACGTATACGTTAAGGCTCAATTTCGGTAGTTTAGGGCGTTCAAGGCTCTTTTCCGGTCGTATGAATGCACAATAAATTCCCACACTCATGCCAATAATTAAATTACACAATCATTCCATATAATCAAGTTCCCCAAAATCCAAAACACGAATAACAATTACGAAATCAATTCGTACATGCGCACGTAACACATTTATTCAAACAATTAATCCAATTCATTTACATCACGTATTTCACTTAGTCACGTATGTCACGTTGTCAAATAATTCAAATAATAACAATTAATTCAAGTAGTTGGACCATTAAATGAATTGAAATCGTGCAAATAATATCACACATGACGTACCTGAATGATCGAACGCTCAGGGCGTCACAACCTCTCCCCCCTTAAAAAGAATCCATCCTCAGATTCATTGTCCGTCTTAAAATAACTCGGGGTAGAAGTTTCTCATCTTATCCTCCGTCTCCCACGTCATTTCCTCCACATCGTCACTTCTCCACAAGACTTTGACAAGTGGGATTCGCCGATTTCTTGACTCTTGGAATTTTCTATCCAATATTCGTATCGGCTTCTGAACGAAGGTAAGGTTGGGTTCCAACTCAATCTCCTCCACTCTTTCAACCGGTAACACCTCTGCTTCATCTCGGTAGTACTTCCGGAGCTGGGAAACATGGAAGATATTATGGATTCCGGTCATGTTCGGCGGTAGATCCAATCTTCAAGTCGTTTCTCTGATCCTTTCCAAGATTTCGAACGGGCCAAGGTATCTAGGGTTCAATTTTCCACCTTTCCCAATCCTTGTGAACCCTTTCTTCGGAGAAGCTTTCAAGAACACTCTATCGCCGACCTCAAATTGTGTATCCTTTCTCCAGCGATTGGCATAAGTCTTCTGATGATCATGAGCAGCTTTCATTCGTTGTTGAATTATCTGAATCTTGTCTATAGCCTTCTGAATGGCCTTAGAGGGTTTATCCTCATCCTCGCATCTTTTAACACCCTCCTGTTTCGTCCAATTCTACTCTTCCAAGTTAAAGAATAACGGAGAGCGGCATTTCCGTCCATAAAGAGCCTCAAACGGTGCCATCTTGATTGATTCTTGGTAGCTGTTGTTGTAACCAAATTCGATTAGAGGCAACTGCTCATGCCAAGAGTTTGAGAAATCTAAAGCGCAGGCTCTTAACATATCTTCGAGGTGCTTTATTAACCTCTCAGACTGACCGTCCGTCTGTGGATGAAAAGTTGTACTGAACTGAAGTCTAGTGCCCAAAGCTGTCTGAAGTCCTCTTCAAATACTCGATGTAAATCTAAGGTCCCTGTCGGATACTATACTGACTAGCACTTCGTGGAGTCGAACTATCTCATCACAGTAAAGCTTAGCCAACTTCTCCACTTTATCCGACATCCTGATAGCCAGAAAATGGGCTGACTTTGTTAACCTATCCACGATCACCCAGATTCCGTTGTAACCATCCTTCACACGTGGTAAACCCGATAAGATGTCCATTGTAACCTGCTACCACTTAGCTTCGGGTATCGGTAACGGTTGCAATAGCCCTGACGGCTTCATCCAAGATTACCATTTTATTACCGCGTGGATGGATCGAATATGCTGACTTATGCGCTTCATCCAAGATTACCCTTTTCAGAACCTCGGGTACCACAATTCGGGCCTTAAATCTGAGTAGTCCCATCTCATCAAACCTAAACGGACATTCTGGATCATCCCTAGCTTTCCTGACCAACTTCTGAACTTCGGGATCCTGTCTCTGTCCCTCAAAAATCTATTGTCTCAAATCTGGCTGAATGGAAATCGTAGAGACACGAGCCTTAATTCTGATTAGCTCTAACTTGTCCCCACTACCTTCTTCCACTTTAACACTAGACACTCTAGCCTTTCTACTCAGGGCATCCGTGACCACATTAGCTTTGTCGGGATGGTATTTGATCACACAACCATAATCCTCAAGTAGTTCCATCCATCACCTTTGTCTCTTGTTTAGTTCTTTCTGTGTGAACAAGTACTGAAGACTCTTGTGGTCGGTAAAGATCTTGAAGTGCACTCCGTATAGGTAGTGCCTCTACTTTCCCAAGGCGAAGATAACTGCGGCTAGCTCGATATTGTGAGTGGGGTAGTTCTGCTCGGTTCTTTTAGTTTCCTCGAGGTGTAGGCTATCACCCTTCCGTTCTGCATCAGCACACAACCTAGCCCTTCTTTCGAGGCATCAGTATACACTACATACCCTTCATCTCCTTCCGGTAGAGCAAGAATCGGTGCAGTCGTCAGCTTCTCCTTCAACAATTGAAAACTTTCCTCGCACTTCATGTCCCACTCAAATTTAGCCTCTTTCTTAGTTAGCTGAGTCAACGGGGCGGCAATTTTTGAGAAAACCTTAACAAACCTCCTGTAGTACCCCGCCAAACCCAAGAAACTTCGAACTTCTGAGGCGCTCTTCGGACTTTGCCACTTCAAGACTGTCTCAATCTTGGCCGGGTCCACTTCCAAACCCTTTCTCGAGACAATGTCGCCTACAAATGTAACCCGGTCGATCCAAAATTCGCACTTAGAGAATTTGGCAAACAACCGGTGCTCCCTTAAAGTGTCCAATACCAATTTCAAGTGCCTTGCATGATCTTCGGGAATCTTAGAGAAAAGCTGCCGGAGCATTTGTTAATCTGAATATGGCTGAAATACTCGATGAATATCATCGATGAATATGACCACAAACTTATCCAAATATGGCAGAAATACTCGATGCATCATATCCATAAAAGTTGCCGTAGCATTTGTTAATCCAAAAGGCATCACTAGAAACTCAAAATGCCTGTACCGGGTGTTAAATCCTATTTTAGGAATATCTCCTTCCCGAATTTTCAACTGATAGTACCCCTGTCTAAGGTCTAGCTTCGAATACACCCTTGAACCTTGCAGTATATCGAATAGATCCTCGATGTGGGGTAGGGGATACTTGTTCTTCATTGTCATATAGTTGAGCTGTCTATAATCTATACACATTCTCAATGTTCCATCCTTTTTCTTGACAAAGAGAACCGGGGCACCCCACGGTGAAGAACTCGGACGTATGAATCCGTTCTTAAGTAGCTCTTCCAACTGAGTCTTCAATTCTTTCAATTCTGCGGGTGCCATTCTGTAAGAAGTCTTTGAATACGGTTTAGAGCCCGGATACAAATCGATCACGAACTCTATCTCCCGATCCGGTGGCAATGTACACAAACTCTCGGGGAATACATCCGGATACTCCTTCACTACGGCCACATCCCCAAACTGAGATTGATCTTTTGGCTTATTAAGAAGATACAACACAAATCTAGTAGCTCCATGTCGCAACATGTCAGAAGCCTCCAAATAGGATAACAAAGGCACGAAGTCTGACCCTTTCCAATTACCAAATCCTCTCCCAACTTCACCTTCTTCTCAAAACAATCTACTACGACTCGATGTCTATAAAGCCAGTCCATACCCAAGATCACTCCGTATTTCTTCATTGGCATAACGATAAAATTAGTCGTGTACTCCTTCCCATCAATCATAACTCCACAACCCTTCACAACTTCATCCATTTCCAAACTAGCCCGAAGTGGCGAACTCACTCAAAAATAGAAATGCGCACGTAATACAGGTAAACACATACGGGCACATAATTCATGAGAAATAAATGAGTGTGTAGCACCCGGATCAAACAATGCATGTATGGGCGTGTCATGGATGCATAGGGTACCTTCCACCAAGGCGTTGGGGTCCGACTCTATGTTCATCTCCTCGCCCTCGAGGGCATAAGCCCGAGCCTGAACTAAAGGCCTCTGAGCTTCGAGCTGATATCCCAGGTCACGGTCTAGACAAGCAAACGCCATGTGGTCACCCTTGCCACAAATCAAACATAGGCCGAGTCTCTTGCAGCAAGTGTTGTAGGTGTGTGTAGGACGTCCGCAAGACATACACGGGGTTTGATTCTTTCGATCCTCTACGTTCCTCTACACTTGTGGTGCTCGGGGTGGCTGCGGTGGTGGAGCTCCTTGACGAGCCTTCTTGAACGGTCCCTTTTGAGGGAAACCCACATTAGTCGCCGGCCTCTTTCCTGGGTTGAATCCCGAACTAGAACCCGATCCCTGACTCGGACAGTGCATAGCTCTCTGTACATTCACCGAATCTTCAACTTATAGAGCCTTTGTTGTGGCCTTCACCCAAGTTCTCGTATTAGCAGCCTCCAAAGATTCTTGTATATCCGGCCTCAACCCTGCTACGAACTGCATCGCCTTATGTGCATCGTCATTGGCGATGTTCGGTGTATAAGAGATCAACCTCTCAAACTCCGCAATATACTCGGAGACTGTCTTGTTCCCTTGCTTAAGCTCTGTGAACTCCTTTAGCCTTTTCGTGTGTGAAGTGGCCGGTATAAACTTATCTCTAAACTACCTGACAAAGACCTCCCATATAATTTCCTCTCCTGCAGCATCCAGAACGATCCTCCTAGCCTCCCACCATGTATAAGCCTCACCCTGAATGAGTGTAAGGGTGCAACGAGCCTTGTCCCACGTGCCACATGGAATAAGTTCCGAAATCCTTTCAATCTCCTTCAGCCACATCTCCGCTTGCAAATCGTTCCCTTTATAAAATCTCGATGGTAGTTGATTCTGGAATTCCTTAAGTACGGCTGTAAGAGGATTCTCAAGCGGTGGCGGTGGTGGTGGTGCCGGTGGAGCCGGTGGTGTCGGTGGCACATAATCCCTCATCCGTTGATTAATAATATTCATAACGGAGGTCACAAACGCCTCAGCCAGATTCGGCTGTTGTGGAGGAGGTGTAGGTGATCTATTACAGCGATGGCGCCTATCTGGGGACCTATCACGATGTCTGCGGGGCGGCATCCTCTAACAAACAAGCTGAAAATGCATGGTTCTTTAGTCTTATGCATGACGATGCGATTCAGACATTCAAAGTTCAACAATTAGGCATATAAGCACGTAATAGATGCAAAATTCAACACGTTATCACGTAGTCCCTCAGCCGAACGACCTAGACAGACCCACACGACTCGAAACCTCGTGTTTTGCAACTCGTGGCTTTGATACCACTCAAGGGATGTAACACCTGGTGTGGGATATCACATCCCCTCGCACCGAGACTTGACCCGAGTATGAAACGGATAATCCATACACGAGCTAGATCCCGGAGAATGAGGACAAACACACATGCTAAGCTAGGCGGGCTAACCCTTGAACCAAGCATACGAGAATCAGAACAATAATAAAATCATGTAATACGGAAGAAAACATAATATATATTACATTCACAACTGAACCACAACTCTACAAAAGTATAATAATCACATACCATGGCCTTCACAACCTCAAATGCATAAAGTATGCTTCAAGACCATGAACCATGTTCATAGATCATAAAGTATTGGTCATATTCATCGATGCATAAAGTAGCCAACTACCACGCATTCAATGCTTTAAGAATCATGTAGACACACTCAAGGAACAAAAATAAGGCCATAGAAGTGATCATAATCCATGCCAAGACAAGAAACCAATTTTGAGCTCTAACCCTTACTATTCACCCATCTTCCCAATCAAGCAATCCCATGGATTAGGTATGCTCTAGCTATCATGGAATATGTAATTAAGTACAAGAAATTGTTTCATGGATTCACCTTGATGATTGATGCAAGAAAATGGGCAAAGTGGAGATTGAAGGTGATAAAAAATGGTGGAACTTGGAGTTGTTTTCTTCTTTCTCCTTTTTTTTTTCTTGGTGTTGAAAAAGTGTAAAGTGAGAGTGTGTGTGGGGTGGTGTGTGTGCCGGTAGAGATGAGGGAGGGAAGAGAGATATTTAGCCAAGTGGGATAGCAAGTAGATGTGGGGCCAATAGGTATGTTAACTAGGTACGTATACATTAAGGCTCAATTTTGGTAGTTTAGGGCATTCAAGGCTCGTTTCCGGTCGTATGAATGCATAATAAATTCCCACACTCATGCCAATAATTGAATTACACAAGCATTCTATATAATCAAGTTCCCTAAAATCCAAAACACGAATAACAATTATGAAATCAATTCGTACATGCGCACGTAACACATTTATTTCACTTAGTCACGTATATCATGTTGTCAAATAATTCAAATAATAATAATTAATTCAAGTAGTTGGACCAATAAATGAATTGAAATCACGCAAATAATATCACACGCGATGTACCTGAACAATCGAACGCTCGGGGCGTCACACTAGAGCACCGATTCTGAATCTGGTAGCACCCCAAATGAAAGACACCACATTCCCCGCACTATTGCCCGACCATGTAATGAAATGAAAAGTCCGTACACGTATCAAGCCACAGCGAACGGGTGACAAAGAAAAACCCAACCTAAGCTAAGCGGTAGACCCTGGCTGAAAATTTTAAAACTTGAACAGAGTGCGCAACAAATTTTCGAACACAAGCAGAAGAATAAAGATCGACATCCAAGCATCCCCACCAGCAATGGCCACGGGCCAACATAATTTAAAACACATGAGTCACATGCAAACTTAGGCTCACAGGCCTATTTTATAGTGCAAGTAAACCCGACATGGGCAAATTAAATCCTGCGTGGCGCACAAAGTACATCCAAATGCATACTTGTACATATGTGCATTCAAAACATTCTAACTTATATAAATTCCAAATGTAAATGCGAAATTCATAAATTAAAATACAGACTCGACTCAAGTCGAACTCCAAAGACTAATTCACACTGCCTAGCACGAACTCCGAAATGAACCTGCAAACTAAAAACATAAATGGGGAGGGGTTTGTCCAAAGACTGAGCGAGGGGCTACACACGCAAGCGTAAATAAGTATACGAAACACAACACATAAAGTATATTAAAATTCATAAACCTGGATGTGGTTTTTGCAATCCAAAATAATTTACCCGTGATAAATAATATATGGGGAAAATTTGGGCCGAAGGCCAAAACAACCAAATTTTAGGTAATTATGAATCCACGCCCGTTTCATGAATTAAGTTCTTACTCACACGCACGCGCGACCCGGCAAGCACGAGTCCCAAATCCACTTACTCCTTTTATACTTAAACATGTTATAAAATGCAAACAAAACAGAAACAAATAAACTTACCTCCATGTCCAAGCGATGGTAGGGTGGGCACCGTAACTATCAGCAAAAAGTGCACGAGACAAGGTTTAATCACTTCCGTGAAACCTTCGGAGGGTTACCACCGGCTCAAGCGACCACCCTTCCTTAACCTTCTAAGGTTAGGTGAAACTCTCAAAGTGGAGAATGTTGATGGGAGAGCTCAACGACCCTACGGCCGACCCGAGATACCATACCACTATCCGGGGCCCAAAGCATAAAGCAAAGTTTGCAATACTAAGTTTTCTTAAATGTTCGCTTAACTGACCAACACACACAGCACATGCATATCGTACTTATCATAGTGTACGAACATCTCACACCCACAAACTTGACCTACAAAATGTATCAAAACCAAACTAAGCATACATAGGCTTATACATAGCATTTCGTACTTTCAAATCAAACTATAAGACAAAACCAACAAATACGTACTTCGCACATATCTACGTCTATATACATAAGGCTTATAAATTGCATGCATTTAAAATGAGGACGTTGCAGTAGGGTATAACTATATTCTAACCTCACCTGGCACCAAACAAAGCCGAAGACAAAGCCAACGGTCCACCCCGAAACCTGCACGACCCACTTGTCACCACCCCAGGTGCAACCTGAACCAAACTGAACACAAACAAAGGACTCAGAGTCAAGAATGAACCACAAAGACGCACGACAATGTTCAATATGCATAAGTGTCCATGTTGTGCTTCTAAGGTGGTGTCGTGGTCAAATTGGTCATATTAATGCTCGAACAATTAAGAGATGCATTCACGTACGTATGATTCAAATTCAAATCACTTATATGCAAATTAGAACCTTATGTAGTTTAATAAAATTATATAATACACTTAGGACACGTTCATGTGCACAATAAATGTGCATAAGAGAAATCGAAAGACTAAGTAATTCAAATTATTTCATATTAATCCATGTTGTGCATAATTACTTCATATATTGCATGACAAGTTCATATCCTTACAACTAAACCATTCTCACGCGCAAAAGTTCCTAATCAAATCCTATAAATTCTATTCATTTCATATTTCACGTTTCTTACCAAATCCATAATTTACAAGACCAAATAGATCATACAATAGCATGCAATAAATTCATTTAAACTCATGGTGCCACACATTAAATTCCAAGTAAACCATTCAAAGTTCCTACAATTCATACATTGTACAACAAATTCAAATTCAACTTAAGTAGTTAAACTTTAATTATAAGAGTTTCAACTTAATATATAATATATTCATAATATAAATATTTCTTAAGATACTCAAACAATAAAAGAGATCAAAATAAGCATTTATAATTACCTAGGCATTTACATCAAGCATAACTTAACATTTTCTGAAATTACAAATCATATTTGCATCAATTATAACTTTTGCTTTCTTTATGTCACCATTGCATATTGAAGTGTTGTTGTTGTAATTGCTTGGGGAAATATGATGGTGTTTTAGGATTTGGTTCGATACCCTATTTTCCTGTAACCCCTCTGCCCAGAAAATCCATGCCATATGGGCGTTTGGTGCTTTAGTTGGTTTTGCAAACGCCCATTTGGAATGGCGCCAGATTCAAAATTGTTAGAGCCAAATGCCCGTTTGGATTTTGTGAAGAAAAGTAAAATGGCCGTTTGGACTCATAAACCTGAGTTAGTAGCTTTTTGAACGCCCGTTTGGATTTCATGTTGTTTCTGCAAAGGGGCGTATGGAAAGTCTAAAATTGTTCCAAACGCAACTTGAACGGCCATTTGGGTTTCCTTTGGAAATGTGAAACAGCCGCTTGGAAAGCCAATTCTGGGTACAAACGCATGTTAAACGGGCGTTCAAAATTTGTATTAAAACCTCAAATGCCAGTGTAGGATGCTACTGTCCGTTTTTCAAATTTTTAACTTTTACGATTCGATTCCTTTTCTCCCAAAACACCTTTGCTCCCGAAACACCTTTTAATAAGCTATTTTCATGCTTCACATTTTTCGTATGACTTGTTTATGCATGATTTTGCATTTTGAGGTGATTATATGTATAATTTGGAAACATTTGAGCATATATATGCATCTCATACGTGTTTTTCATTCTGCGCGTTGTATTTGGTGCATTTTAAGTCTAAGTCTTGGGTTTTGTATCCTTTGTGTTTTCAGAGCTGAGTCCGGATACTACTGAGCCCGAGGTTTAGGTGGTTTGTTCGTCCGCTTTCAGTTTCGTTTTCTTTTATCATAGGTGAGGTTTAGGATATTTGCATTAGATAAATGACATATGGCCTATTGTTTATTGATTTCTCAACCCATATGTGATTATATCTTATATATCTATTTAATTATGGGTGTTTAAGATATGATTATGGATTTGTGGACCACTTTGAGGGTTTTGGGGAAATTGATATATGAATAGGCATATGTAAGCTTGTTTTGAAAACCCCTTTTTTGTAATTTGTCCCTTGAGCAAGTTGTGCCCTGAAAGATGGGAATTTGGTTTGGTTTGATTTGTTGGGCCCCAAAATTATGGGTAAGGAGCCCCAGTATAACAAGGGTCGTCGGGTTTGACCTGTGTGTAATTCCATTTGAGGTATACATGTGCGACTCTGGAGGTTGGGAAGGCGTGTGCACCTTGAGCCTTCGGTGAATAACTGGAGATGGCGTATTGTGGGTTTACAACCTCTTACATATTTGTATTTGTGGTAGTGAGGGTTTGATTCCCAAATGCCGTGAAGTAGAAGGTGGATTGAGTTTCTTATTTAATTTGTGTGATATTTGAGAAGGATTGAAGAGTCCATACTTGCCGGGTGTTTATTCGTTTGCTTTGAATAATTATGAATCAAGATAGGAATTTGATATATGTATATGTTCTTTGAAAATGTTTTGGGTAAAAACCTAGCTCGGTTCATGATTGTCACCTTGTTATTTGCTTTGATATATCTATATTAGGTGTGGGTGTGCGTTAGCCCCCTCACTCAGTCACGTTGTTTATACTAACCCTCTCCTTCCCCCCTCCCCTCCCGTTTAGTGCAAGTTTTTGGCTCGAGCTAGGTAGGGAAGTGCGTCGTCATGTCATACTTAGTGGTCTAGGTCGAGTAGCATTGCACTTTTATTTATTTTGATACTTTTGGGTACTTGTTTTGGATACTTTGTACACTTGATATTATTTTGGCCCCGTGGGCATTTGTATATATATGATGTGCTCTTGCCGAGCTTTGCATGCAATCCTTTTATGCTTCCATGATTTATTTGTTTGGCTTTTGCATCCTCTGTTAGTTTTAGCCCCGCTTAGATTAGTGTGTGAGTTTAGGTCCCCATGATCTTTATTTGGATTCATATACGAAAGTCCATTTTGTATGTGGATTCGGATCTAAGTGCTGGGGATGTAGATGACCCAGGCTCGGGCGTCACATCTCCTCGGTCTCCCAAGTGGCTTCTTCAAATTTTTGATCACGCGACAAGACTTTCACTAAGGGGATTTGCCGGTTTCTCAACTCTTGCATCTTTCGGTCTAAAATCTCAACTGGGTGCCTTATGATCGTCAAATCTGGCTCAATTTGTACCTCTTCAATGGGAAGAATAGAAGACTCATTGGGAAATTTTTCCTTAACTGGGAGACATGGAAGATATTATGTATCCCGGTCAAGCTTGGTGGTAAGTCTAGTCAATAGGACACTTCACCAACACGTTTGAGAATCACAAAAGGGCCTAGATATCGCGAGTTAAGCTTCTCGCCTTTACCAATCCGAGAAAACGCTTTTGTAGAGATACTTTCAAGAAAACCTTATCTCCCACTTCAAATTCTAAGGGTTGTCTTCTCTTGTTCGCATACCGCTCTTCTCGGTCCTGAGCTGCCTTCATCCTTTGTTTAATTATTTTCACTTTGTCGATTGTCTCTTGGATCTCCTCCGGTTTCTTAGCTCTATCAAGCTTACCATCTTTAGTTCACCTCCATTCATCAATTTCCCAAAAGAGAGGGGACCGGCACTTTCTTCCATATAGTGCCTCATATGGAGCCATTTTAATCGATGCTTGAAAATTATTATTGTAGGCAAACTTAACCAAATCCAGTTACTCATCCCACGTGTCTTGAAAGTCTAAGGCACAAGCACGAAGCATGTCCTTAAGTTACTTTATTAACCTCTCGGATTGACCATCCGTTTGTGGGTGACATGCGGTGCTAAGCTGGAGTTTAGTTCCCATACACTTCTATAACTCTTGCTAAAACCTCGATGTAAACCACAGATCTCTATTTGAAATGAAGCTAACTGGCACACCATAGAGTCTCACGATCTCCTCCCAATACAACTTAGCTAGCTTAGGCACTTTGTCGGACATTAAGACTTTAAGAAAATCGGCCGACTTTGTTAACCAATCAATTATAACCCAAATCCCATCGAAACCTCCTTTGGTCCTCGGCAAGCCGGACACGAAGTCCATTGTCCTTGCTCCCACTTCGACTCTGGAATTGGAAGTGGTTGGAGAGTTTCTCCCGATTTTTTATGTTCTACCTTAACAAGTTGGCATGTCATACATCTTCTCACAAAGTTGGCCACATCTCTTTTGATGTCGTTCCACCAATACAAATTCCTCAAATTGTTGTACATCTTTTGTAGCATCCCAAACGAAAGGCACCACAATCCCCGCACTATAGCCCGACATGTATAATGAAATGTAAAGTCTGTACACGTACCAAGCCACAACGAACAGGTGACAAACAAAAACCCGACCTAAGTTAGGCGGAACGTAGACCCTGGCTGAAAATTTAAAACATGCTCAGAGTGCGCAACAAAATTTCAATGAGCAAACAGAAGCATCAGGATCGGCATACAAGCATACCCAAAAGCAATGGCCACGGCCCAACATAAATTAAATCATACGAGTCACATGCAAACTTGGGCTCACATGCCTCTTCAATAGCGCAAGCAAACCCGACAAGGGCAATTTAAATCCTACGTGGCGTACAGACCACATCTAAATGCATATTTATACAGGCATGCAATCAAAACATATAAACTTATACAAATTCCAAATGCAAATGCGAATTCATAAATTAAAATACAGACTCGACTCAAGAAGAACTCCAAAGACTGACTCAAACTGCCTAGCACGAACTCTGAAGCTAAACATGCAAACTAAAAACATAAAAGGGGAGGGGTTAGTCCAAAGACTAAGCGAGGGGCTACACACGCATGCGTACATAAGTATACGGAGCACAGCACATTAAGTATATTAAAATTCATGAACCGAGATGTGGTTTTTGTGACACCCCAGTTCTTCGATCGACTGAACCGGCTCCAAGTGTTGATTTTCTTTGTGTGATTTAATTGTTTAATTTACTTTTCCTGTTACTTTTTCGCCTTTTTCTGTCACT
>JBBMKE010399687.1:0-12641 GCA_037834125.1 Lippia alba | reverse complement strand
ATGAAACAAGGTGGTCCTTCTTAAGGGCACGATCCCACGAGCAAGCCTCAAAAGAGCCGAGTTGACACTCCCACTGTTTATAGGACTCATTGGTTCGGAGTATTTTACTAATCATGACTTATGTGATATAGGGCTCGGCTCATGAACCATTTCACCTACATGGTAGAGTCTAAAGTCATCAGGATTAGGGGAATTCTTATACATGGACAGTTAAAGTAAACACAAACCCAAAACAAGAGCATATAACGAAGTGATGCCTTAATTCGTTATTTTATTCAAAGATTA
The DNA here is from genome assembly GCA_037834125.1 of Lippia alba. NCBI lineage: Eukaryota > Viridiplantae > Streptophyta > Magnoliopsida > Lamiales > Verbenaceae > Lippia > Lippia alba. The sequence continues at coordinate 12,356 of JBBMKE010399687.1, read as the reverse complement.
TCTATGATTACAATAAGAAAAAGTACAAAGCAGATATAAATCGGCTTTTAGGGCACTATTCCTAACACTTCTTTCCAGAACTCGAACCCAACATGTCCAGAAGAGAAAAAAGGCGGCCTCAACCTGAATAGCCTTCTTTGTAACCTTAGCCCAACTGGTGACATTGGTATCCTAAAGTGCCCTCTGAAGATCCTCACGAAGTCCATGGAGGAAGTGACGAGCTCGATGTGTATCATCGTCAGTGATGTGGGTAGTATAGGGAGCAAGCCTCTCAAACTCCAGAATATAGTCCTCAACGCTCCGGGAACCCTACTTCAGCTTAGAAAACTCCTGAAGCCTACGCGCACGTACACTATATGGTATATACTTCTCGTGAAACTCATGCACGAACGTCTCCCAAGTGAACTCCACACCATCCCTTTCAAGCCTAGAACGGACTCCCTTAAGCCAGTTAGCTGTCTGGCCCTGAATGAACCTCACAATGCATACCACTCTCTTCTGAGAACTCCCCGGACAGATCTCCCATATCCCAGTAATCTGTTAAAGGCACTCCTCAACCTTGATGTTGTCGCCTCCAAACTATTTAAGAGGATTGTTACTCTTAAACTCTCTATAAGCAGCTGAGATAGCACCCTCTGCGATGTTTGGTGTCTGGTGCCTCTGGTTCTATCGTAGCTGATTGAGCAAAGCCTGAATGATGTTCTCCGCATTCATGGGCGGTGGTGGAGAAGGAACCTAATCCTCTGGTGAGATCTCACGGTCGCGGCGTCACGGAGGCATTCTGTAATCACAATGCAATCAAATATCGATACATATAGATCAGTGTATGAGTGCAAGTAAGAGTAAACAAGAAGTTAAACAAATCACATAAGCATATTGTTCCTAGGCCGAACACACTAGACCAATCCATATGATTCAAGAGCTCAATTTTGCAACCACGAGCTCTGATACCACTAACGGATATAACACCCCCAATGTAGGATGCCATATTCCCCGCACTGTAATCCAAACTAGGTCAAGGAATTGATGTCCAAACCCGAATTCGAATCACAATGAACGGGCAATGAACACACTCGCTAGGCTAGACGGATCTAACTTAGACAAAACCACTAACAGAGTACACAGAAGCAACTTAAACAAATAGATTGCGGAAGCGATTAACAACAATTGTTAACATAAGTAGTGAAGTAATTCATAAAACAACAATAGTCCCACAAGTGCCACACAGGGCCGAATAACAAATCCTATGCCACACGGGGCCAAACAGTAAAGTAAAACATAAATATCTCCAAGTATATAAGGTAGCATAAGTACAATAATCCCAATAGTAAATGCAGGAAAGAAATCCAACAGACTCTAACAAGACCAACGAGTGCAGACTAAAGAGTCAAACTCCGCCTAACTCGAAAGAAAAAGACCTGTAGCTGAAAGATAACATGAGGTGTCAGTCAACTAACTGAGTGGGGGGGCTAACGCACACCCACAATATATATATAGAGCACAGCACAGGACAATAGGGTGGACTCATGAACCGGGCCGGACTAGGTTTTGCATACCAAAACAGTTGAAAATACCCAAAATAGATATAAGTTCAGAAATCATTTCATAAAATCTTATCCCGTTTCACAAGTCCCAATCATGACAAGACATATGCTCGGCGAGTACGAGATTCCGACCTTCTCACTTCTCAAGATAACACATTCAATCATAATACATAATTCATTCCAACATCTCCTCCAATGACAGAAGAACCTCGCGGTGATCCTAACTGTCCAATCAAGACAGAACTTAAGGGGAAGCCAACCGACATGAGGCCTCTCCGGCCCTATAAGTCGAAGGCTCAAGATACAACACCTTCCCTACAGCACGGGTCGCATCAAGATATCTCAAATGGAACTAGCACGGTGGCTTATCCGACGGTCCTTGTCGTACCAGTCTCCGCTCGTACAAGCTCCCGGATCCACAAGACAAGACAGGACAATCATAATGCCAGTATTTCATGGCCAATCTCGCTATAATCATAACATGATAGAATTTTACAAATGGCTTACATATACCAACATACATACTTTTCAGAACCCAAAGGTGTGACAAAAGATTATAATCATATCATATCCAACACATATGTAACGTAAATAATAGATATACTCACATGTGGGGATAAAAATCGGCATATAAAGGTCATAGGTCAATAACTATACAAACTCCTAAACCTTACCTCTGGCAAAGTAGAGTCTGAGAGTGTGAAGGGCCAAACACTCTAAACCTCGGGCTCACCCGGACCACCAAACTCTGTAACAAGACATACAGAAGCCCAGACTTAAACTCTATATAAACCAATCAAGACGCACGGCGTACAAAGTGTGAATGATATGCAATATGGAATGAAGTGTACAAATAGGTCACAACAGCACAATTCCACATATTTCATCAAATCATGCCAATAACGAAGTATTAAGGTTCAGAGATGCAATTAGAATCATATTGGAGCATATAAGTCACAAAACAACTCAAACGGATCAAATAAACGCATGAAAGTAAAGTGTAAATCATATTGAGAAGAAGATTAAGGTTCTACGTTCTTATCGAGGCATGAAGTATTGTTTGAATGTTTTTGATACACTTTGTGAAGAAAGTTGTATCATACATCAAATAACTACCAGATATACACCCCACTAGAATAGTGTAGCAGAAAGAAAAAATCACACATTTCAGGATATGGTAAATTGCACGCTTAATCATGCTAACTTACCCCATAACTTTTTGTGAGAAGCCCTTCTATCTGTGTGTCATATTCTGAATAGGATACCTAGTTCTGTTGTGAAGACTAGTCCCTATGAAATATGGAACGGCAGAAAGCCCAACTTAAGTTATTTCAAAGTGTGTGGGGGGTGTGTGGCCTAGTTTCAGGTTCCTGATCCTAAATGGACTAATTTAGGGGCCAGAGCTATTAAAAGTGTATTTGTTGGATATTCTCTTAATAGCAAGGCCTATAGACTTCTTGATTTGGAGTCTAACGTGATAACTGAGTCCAGGGATGTTGAATTATTTGAAATTACATTTTCAAAAGATGTTGGAAATAAAATTGTGCCACCCCAAGTTGAGCATAGAGATCTTATAAGGCCAGTTGAGAAATACAATATTCCTACACAGCCAACTGAGCCTAGAAGGAGTACTAAAGCAAGAAAAGAGAAAGGTTTGAACAAAGATTTTATCTCTTTTGTGGAGGGTGACCAAAATAATAAAGTGGTAAGTGAAATAACTTTTGTATTTACACTTAAGACGGATCCTAAGACATTTACAGAAGCTATAGCTTCACGAGATGCTCCCTTTTGGAAAGAAGTTGTTAACGATGAAATGGATTCAATCTTAGGTAACAATACTTCGCTACTTGCAGACTTACCTTATGGTTCTAAACTCATTGGGTGCAAGCGGGTATTTAGAAGAAAACGAAACACCTATGAAACTATCTCAGCTTTTAAATCTAGATTAGTTGCCAAAGGGTTTTAAAAAGTAGAAGGGATTGACTTCTTTGACACTTATGCGTCACTGGCTTGAGTTGCATTCATTAGAATTCTTCTTGCATTAACTTCTCTTTACGATCTACTTGTTCATCAAATGGACGTAAAGACAACATTTTTAAATGGAAATTTAAAAGAAGAAATCTATATGGAACAACCTGAGGGTTTTATAGCACTGAGAACAGAAAATAAAGTGTGCAAGTTAGTCAAATCTCTATATGGTCTGAAACAAGCACCAAAACAGTGGCACGAGAAGTTCAACACTGCTATCTTGAGCTTTGGATTTAAGTATAATAGTGCTGACTGGTGCATTTACTTCAAAAGTACAACTTACTATATGGTAATAGTTTGTTTATATGTCAATGATATGCTGATCATTGGGACAAACATGATTGGAGTAAACGAGACTAAAAGGTATTTATCCTAGGCCTTTAAAAATAAAAGACTTAGATGAAGTAGATACTATTTTAGGAATTAAGGTTAAAAAGAATAGTGGGGGGGCTTTCAATAAACCAGTCTCACTACATTGAGAAAGTTCTAACTAAGTTTAAACACGTCGAGATCAAGGAGGTGAATACTCCGTTTGATAACGGGCTGAAACTCAAAGGAAAATACTGGTAGAGCTATTGCACAATTGAGTATACAAGTGTTGTTGGAAGTCTTATGTATGCAATGCATTGCACTAGGCCAGATACTTCCTTTGCAATTTCAAAGTTTAGCAGATACACGAGCAGTCTCGATGCTGATCATTGGAAAGCTATTAGTAGGGTACTTCAATACCTTAAGAGAACTATCAGCTCAAAAAATTTCCTAGTGTGTTGGGAGGGTACTGAGACGCTCGTTGGATAACTAGTGTGGGAGATAATAAATCCATAAGTGGGTGAATTTTCACTCTTTCCGATGGGGTTGTTTCTGGGGCAAGTAAGAAACAGACAACAATCTCTCAGTCTACCATGAAATCTGAGTTCATAGCTTTAGCACAACCTGGATAAGAGACTTATTAGAATAGAAATATGTTGTTGGATATAGTCCTTTGGCCAAGTTCAATGCCTCCAATTTCGTTGTATTGTGACACCGAAACTACGCTTACAAAAGCGTACAGTGGTACCTATAATGGCAAGTCTAGACATATTGGTCATAGACATGCATTTGTGGGATAATTGATACAAGATGGTATTATAACAATTGTCTATGTGAGGTCAAATAAGAATTTGGCGAATCCGTTTACTAAGCCTCTGATGAGAGACTCAGTTGCCTCAACTACAAGAGATATGAGACTTAAACCACCCAACCATAAGTGATGGTAACCTTATCTATAATCTAAGTTTCCTCTGATTATAGGTTCAAAGGGAAAAACAAGTCACGAGTTGGTTAGAGCTATCGAGTGGTCTCATATGTAGTAGAAGATAGCTCAATGAGTTGCAACGTGATAAGGTTGAGCTATGCTCTTAACAAAATGCTGCACTATTTGCAAGAAGTGCTAGGGAAACATTTTGCCTATGTGAACTAGAAGTGAAGCCGCTTCTTATAGAGAGTTGTAGTTTACTCTCTTAGAGGTTTATGAAACGGGATATGTCGTATGGCTTGATAAGCGCCAAGCAGTGGAGTGCTTGTTGTGTGAGAAAGAACATGTGTGTGTGTGTGATTACTCCGATTGCATCACAAAGGAGTTGAGGTTCAATCTACGGACGCCATCAACTTCAATGCAATTTTGAGCTATTTACACTAAAGGAATGTTTAATGTTTGTCACACCTTCCTTTAGGCATATGATCTTTTAGGGACTTCTCTGGTGAAAGAGCAGTTTTCCAAACAAGTGGGAGATTGTTCAATATATGTTGTGTATATATGATTAATTATTGGACAGTTAATCAATAAATATACAAAGGCATATGAAGAGTTGTTTGGAAAATATGCATTGATTTTTGTCCCACATTGGAAAAATAACATAAGGCAGACAACTTTATATATTAAAATATTGTGTATGTTTTTAAATTATGGAACTCAAGAGATGACTAATAGGCTCACACTCGGTGCAGTACACCGCATCGCACTGCCCGCGAACGCACATAGGCTCGGGCCAGGGCCGGTGCTAGGCATGGGCGAATATGGCATTTGATGGCGCACTTCGCACGTGCATATTGTTGTTAGGAGCTTAGAGCCTCACCTCCGAGTCTAGAGTCTTATTTTTGATCTAGAGCCGGCATGGTCCAATCCAAAATCCCAATTGCGAACCAATGTTTAGGTACATACGAATCTGATTTAATTTCAGATTCGTTGAGGGATGTAATAGTTAGGTATTGGGCAATTATGGGGTTACTTTCAGGTCATTAACACCTGAATTTGACCTATTCAAATTCCTACATTTATACCTGCCAAACATCTGATACCTATAAATAGACTATCCCATCACCTGAAAATTATAGCAACATTCACCTGAATTTTTGGCAAATTGCTATTGTCCGAAATTCCTTTTCCAGCTTGACATATATATCCTAAAAGTAAATCGTCTGCAACCTTTAGCAAAACTCAAAGAGTTAGGAGCGATTAACACTTTAAGTACAAGGATTACCCTTGTCATTCTTAACCCCATTCCTGCTATAGTATCAACATGTCCGATCCGTTTTGAGAGTGCAGGGCCCAGCAGTGACTCTGATGGTTCAAATTCACCTATGAATGGAGGTTCGTCGCCTTGGGCGGAATATGTGGAGGTGGTGGTGGAAGATCTAGTGAGGCTAAGCATGGATAGGGTCAGACTAAGAAATCAATTGCTATTGTGTATCAAAATTGATATTAAAACTGGCCAATGAGCTTCATCAAGTCTAACTGTCTAATCAAGCATATCAAATAATTCCTAATATGACAAACTAAATATATTCTCCGATACAGGAATGCTTCTAAAAAATATCTTGCCTATTGAAACGATTCAAATCCATCACCATGAAGACCTAGGAGAAGGCATTATGAACTCATTTTCAAGCAAACCTTTCAAAAACTTGTGGAACATTATGTAAATACAATTCATCAATACGTATCACAATTCACAACTCTAATTTATCTGAAAACTATCAAGAACTAAACAAGTAATTAATCCAAACAACAAACACACAAACAAATTACTGTAATATTGAAGCTGGAAATGTATTGAAATGAAATAAAAGAGTTTGGGATGGGAAAGAGAAAGAACTGCGGATGAGAACAATACAGAGGGCACTAATTTCTTACCCAACAAGTGACAAAATAATTATACTTAAGCAACCCTAACAAGCTCACTTAGCTCACAACGTTAACATCACATTAATGGACTCCATGTGATGATCATGTCCATGATCTTCCCTTGGCAACATCCCCCCTCAAGACTGATAACAGCCTCTTCCATGCTAGCCGTTGGATCAATGTGGGAATGAAAGGATAGATCTTTGGCTTTGCTAGGATAAGTCCAAGCCCTTGGATTCTTGCCGCGTTCATTAGCGGTCGCCATCTTCTGAGAGTAAGTAGCTGTGGCGCCGTTTTGATGTTTAAACTTAAGCTCCATCTGAGGGCCAGGATAAAAGCAAATCCAATGGTCCAGGTTTAAACTTACTTTGGAGCCGTTACTAACCCATTCTAGAGGAAAATGCTTTTTTGGTACACCAACTCCACCCTCAAAGCAAAATTAGCATTGTTCATTTTTCGGTGAAAAATTTGGGACACTATCTAAAATTAATCGCAATTTGGGTACAATTTTCGCCGGAAAAACAAAACTATTATCGGAAAACAATGGTGGTTTTACAAGTGACAATAAGTAGTACACATGGCCATACCAGGTTTGCAATGTGCAATTTTTGTGTCCAAATGGGATGCCACATGTGTTGATTTTTGGAGGGAATTTTCCCACCATTTTCTCCCTTTTTTTCCAAAATTAAAAGAAGTTTTAAATTATATTAAAAATAAATCAAAACCTTGATTGAAGCAAGAAAAATAGAAAGAAAGAAAAAACAAAACAAAAAAAAAAAGGTTTGCCGACACATTTTAGGGTTAGGGTTCTAAGATCGAAAAGGGGATTTTGCTCTGGCTTTATCAATATTAATCATCAATCATCATCATCTCGATCTCAACCAAAAAAAATCATCATCATCTCCATGGCAATCACAAGGGCGCTGCTCATTGACACAGAGAGGGGCAACCACAAGTTGACCGCCGTCCGCCGTCACTCATCACTCCACACCAATGATGCGTGGATACAGCACCATCGCCCCATTAATCTGGAAGAACTGTTGCGCCCTTGTGAAACACCCCATTTCTTCTTCTCCACACACACAGTCACACAATAACACACGCACACATGCTTTCACACACAAACAACTTAGATCCAGATCTGGATTCGAAGTGGGGGTGATGGCGGATCTGGGTGGAGGGCCATTGAAAGTGATCGATGGTGGTGGTGCGGCGCCGGATCTTGACAAAATCGGTCAAGTCGGTGGTTTTGTTGATGGGTGGAGGTGTTTATTTTTTATGCTAGTGGTGAATGGTGGCCCATTTGGCGGATCTGGTGGTGGCGGCGAAGAATATGCGGCTACGGGTGAAGGATATGCGGCGGCGACCATGATGGCAGTTGGGGGTGGTCTTGGAGTTGAAGGTAGCGGCCGATGGTGGTTGCAGTGTAGGCGGCAGCCGGTGGTGGTCTTGGGGTTATAGGCGGCGACTGGTGGTGGCTGTGGTGGAGGATTAATGTATGTGTTTTGTATGTTTTGGTTGTGTTTTTAATGTAATGTATGAGTTGAAGCTGTAGTGATGGAGCTCATCTGTTGTGCTCGAGATTATCAGTGTAAATTACTTTTGTTAACTTGTTTGAATGAATTGTTAATGGAATAATTCATGCTTTGATCTTCTTTAAGGATGCGGGAATAACTTTCCTCTGATCTACCATTTTCATGGCTGCAACACGACAAGAAGATAAAATTGAGTTCCTCATGGCTGCAAAAAACTTGAATGCTAAAACATGTGGTTGTTGATGAAAAAAAATGTGTACCAAAAAAATATTTTTATGTTTTTATGTTATTATGTATGTTCTCAAATATATGTCCAGTTAATTTGTCCAATTTTCAGAAAATTTTGTGTGTTTGTATAGTATATATTGTACCAAAAAATAAATATTTAGTGGTTTTTGATGTGTCAACAGCGGTTTCGCCACGTTGGACAATCCCACCACGCGTTACAATTGACCCGGACAACATGGCAAACGGGTCGGATTTCAGGCGGGTCACAACTATTCAAGCGAAAATTGTACCGAAATTGCGATTTATTTTGGATAGTGTCCCAAATTTTTCACCGAAAAAATGAATTGTGCTAATTTTGCTTTGAGGGTGGAGTTGGTATACCAAAAAAACATTTTCCTCCTTGAGGTGGCCAACGACAATGAAACAAAAGAAATGAAAACCGTAGGTATGCTCGTGGCATCTGAGAAATTGTCGACAACATCGATGAGAGGATCGAAAAATACAGCAGCGATAGCTCTTCCCAGCAGCAAAAACAACACAACTTTAATCATGTTCCATCCGGGATTTTCAACGCCCTCAACAACATCGTCACTTTGGTCCCCAATGCCGAACATATCATGTTCTCTCTTTGTTTCCCGCAACAGCACCCCCATCAATATTTGGTAATTAAGAATAGTTTTTGAGTAGTTACGTATCTTTCCTTTGAGAGTCCTATTGGTTGGATATCTTCTCTACTGTAAGGGTTGCGTCAGAAATGTTTCAATAACATAATTTACAGTTGCTCATTATCTTATGCAAATCTCTTCTCTCTCTCTCTCGATACTTCAATCACCTGATCGGTCTTGACGGAATCCTCTCTTCTCATCCCAATTTTTTTATGAGTGCGGGACTATTTCGAAGTCTCTTGAGATATATTAGTATCACTGATGCTCTCATTCAGAGATGTCGGATTCCGTTAGGTTAGTGAAGCATGTTTCATGGAATTCCAACAATGGTATATGCATATAATTATTTTTAATATATTTTAATTATTTTTAAAAACGTTTTTCAATACTTGCAACTCAAAGTTTATTCTTTATTTTGCTTCATTAGCCCAATTAAAATCTAATTAGGTATAATTAAGTTCAAAATAAAGTGAATAAAGGGTGATAAACTACAAAGAATGTTGCACAATTATATCCACCAACTCCACGCCTATAAATAGAAGACATTACTTTCATTCTTCACTTTGCAAACTTGAGATACTCACAGATTCTGTGAACTCGAGCAATAGCTTAATCAAAAACTTTTAGCGAGCAACTCCGGTTTGAGCGTTAGTTCTTCAGCCTTTCAATCTTTTAGGTATTGTCAACTTCTTTATTTTTTTTTTCATACTGTAATCCAATTTTATTTTAGGGCATTGTCAGTACGTTAATTGTGCAACATTCTTTGTAGTTTATCACCCTGTATTCACTTTACTTTGAACCTAATTATACCTAATATAGTTAGATTTTAATTGGGTTAATGAAGCAAAATAAAGAATAAAATTTGAGTTGCAACTATTGAAAAGCGTTTTTAAAAATAATTAAAATATATTAAAGATAATAAATTATAATTAAAAAACTAAATGCAGAATAATAAAGATAGATAACACAAATAGAATTTAAAAAAGCCAAACTTTTCTATACAAAAATATTAATAAACGGATAACATATGTAACGCCCGTGCCCACCTACAAATATTCTTAAGGTCTCTAGACTTTTAGCATACATAGACAAAGGAATTGGCATCACCTAAAATGAAACGGAGTTGGCATACTCTTGTTTTTGTTTTCAACAAATGTGAACTAACTAATCCACTTTGTGGTTGCTCGTATTTGTTCAAAAGACGGTAAGGCAAGTTGATGAGTTGATTTGTGGTTTAACCATGTGTAAATTAAGGTTATTTGTGGGTTCGAGTACTTTTTTTTTTTTAATATATACACACTCCAAAAGAATTTAATTATATATCAATTCACAAGTATAGATACTTACACTATATTATATGTTTGTCCCATGTGTGATGAAATACTTAATTATTCGTAACTCTTATAACTATCAAGAAATACCTTCTAATTCCATGGTTCTGTCTCCTCCACTTCAGTTGAAAAAATATATTACTGTAGCAGGGTTGTAATTTTACTGAAAATATGTCAAGTGTGCAAGAATGCTCATATGTCCTTGTATTAGGTTAAAGTTAACTGTCTGCTCAATTACTATTATTATACCTTTCTCGGCCTTTTGGTTAAGATCAAGTATTATCTTAATTCATTTCATCGTTACTCTCTTTTAGTCCAAATTACTAGAACCCACAAAAACTTCAAAGTTTTGCATGAATAATAAAAGGTAACTTTTTGGTTTATAAGACTAGAAAATGAGACTTATTTTTGTCTTAGTTAAATAGCACTTATCTATATCTTTTATTTATACTTCATTTTATATTTTAGAAAAGAATCGTGATGAGTATGAAATTTATATCGGTTTATATAAACATGTTAGAGATTCCAATTAATCAATTACACATTGCTTGTCGAATTTTTTTAAATTATTATTAATTACACCTCTCTAAGTGCTATTCGAACTTAAATTATTACTCTAGAGAAAACCATTTGGACCGGTCGACATTGCTCATAAAAAGTTAGGTCAGAGTTAAGAACATTAAACTCTAGTTGTTACCCTAAACTACCAAAAATTTGGTATTTAAATAAGATTAATGCTATGAATACAATATTTATCTGTCTTTGTTTTTGGTAAAGTCGACCTGCTCCTCAAATTGTATTTTTATTAATTTCATTGCTTATTCTTCTTGTCCAATTCACTAAAAGTCATGGAAGAATGATAAAATAGCAATTATTTTTTTATAAATTTATAAAAGTTGAAAACAACATTTAATTTATTTGTCTACAATGGTTGGTTAAAGTAAGAAAATTCTTTGAAAATTAAATAAATAAATTTCTAAAATAAATTTGTTTGAAACACCGTGTTATGTTTAAACTTGAACTTAAAGTTCAGTAGTTAATTTCTTTTTTAATCTCATAGCCCATTTATTCTGATCCCAACATTCTTAAGATCTCCCTATTTCTTGGCGCAATGCACCCATCGCACGGGAAGACGTTCCCTTGCTGCCTGCAACAACACACTAAATTATAGACGCCAACAAGGGTTATCTAAGTATTTAATGGGTTCATATTTCAAGGTAAGATTCTGAATTCGAATCTCGCTTGGTATGCATATGTAAGATATATATAAAAAACAAAACATCGTAACCCATGACACCGGAGTTTCCTCCATCAATTTCTAAAATTGGATTTTTGTAGTGTATTTAGGTCAAATCCCATAGAACCTCGGTAATTATTCTATTATTCATTCCAACATCACAAGGTTACAAACTAAAGTCGGAAGTCAGAATCTCCCTATCTCTCACTAACAATTCAAGATCCAAATTTAAGGAAAAACTCTTCCAAGTCTAATACAGAAACTCGCATGCATACACATATCGCTTCGAAATTTACGTTAAAATAAAAATGGATTACGACCAGCCGAAGACATAGTCCAGAACATATACGAGTGCCAGAGAGAATGGATAGAGCAAGAAAGCTACGAAAGCAGTCCATAGTGGAAACGTCGTGCGAACGCTTGCGAATACACCCATCACAGCGCATACGATCAAGATAACCAACACTTCCGATGTGAAATCCCAGATCAAGCCTCTCGCGTAAACTAGGCCTAAGAAGACCGAAAGACAGAGGCAGTTGTTCATGGTAACAGCTCCGTATAGCTGAAACAAGAAAGTGTGTATTTCAATAATAGTATCATTAAGCATTGCATAATGGCCCCATAA
>JBBMKE010399682.1:0-12642 GCA_037834125.1 Lippia alba | reverse complement strand
GTTTAGGAAATTAAATATAAGTGATATGAACATTGCTATAATCTATGGTTTTTGCGTATAACTTTCCTATTATAGATCTTAGATTGTTCAACAACCATAATTAGCATCTTTCTATGATGTTCTTTAGAGGAAAAACATATGGTTAATGTTGTAAGGAATGAGGAAACATTGCTCCAATTGATAGTAGTCTTGAGTCTGGCAGTGGAAAATGCTCCTCTTATTGTTTTATTTAAGATATGAGAAATTTTTAAAACTTCTCCTATAAAAAGGTTACATTCAATTGTGGATCCATTATTATTTTTTTATTTCTTCTAATCACCGCCGCACACGGTCCCATGCACATAAATAAATTTATTATAAATTTTTATTTTATATACAATAGGTCATGTATCTTATTAAAATTTATTAAATATAGTTTCATAAATTAAAATATATTTACAATTTTCATACATATATATTTAAATATTATTGACATATAACTTTCAGACGTATATATGTCGGCAAACTCCACTTCGGTTGATACATAAATGTCGTAGTTTACTATTTAAAAAAAATAAAAATATAGTTTACTAATTAAACATAAATACCACTTTAGTAAAATTGATACTACTATCAGAAATTAAAATGTATTAAATTATTTACACAACTCATCAAAAATAAATACTATTCAATTGTCAAATAAATATACAAAAAATTAAATATTGTATGAAATAATTATCATAGTATAGACTTACCAAACAAAGTCAATGATCAGGATTCTAATAACATATTGAAAGGAAAAACTCTCCGCCTTTGAAACCCTAACCCTAGCATGACCCGGCCGCCCGACGCCCCTCCGACCAAGACTCCGGAGGGGGATTCTCAGCAAGACACCGCACCACGTCGTTCCTACGTTGTTGCGGCAGCCTCCAATAAGACTTCCACAATTCCACGGATTGGAAAACTCCATGTTTTCAACAAGGACCCTTCGAGAAGGTCCTTTGGTACCGTTTCTGAACGAAATGGTATACCACACATTCAGCTCTCCGATGAGGAAATTGATGAGTTATCCAAGTCATTTAAGTTTGCGCTCACAGAAATTTTTCATGGATTTAGAACTGCAAGGAGAGTTTAAATTGGGAGTTATGAATATAAAGCACGTCCTAATCGGACTAAGCTGTGAAGAAGACTACTCAAAAATCTGGTTGAGACGGATCCTAAGTTTCGATGGATACCCAATGCGTGTCCTTTAATGGACACCGACGTTTAACCCTAGAATCGAATCATCTATCGTCCCAGCATGGATCAGACTTCCCTCTTTGAAGACACAATTTTTTTTAACCTGATATGCTGCATAAAATTGTCAAGCAAATTGGGGAACCACTTGGCTTTGATGACGGGACGTACGACTGTAATCGCCCCGATTATGCTCGTGCGTGTGTGGAACTGGACCTGTTGAAACCCCTTAAAGCCAAAATCAGCATAGGCTTCAATGGAGGTACCCTAATTCAGCCCGTTATTTACGAGAGACTACCAGGCTATTGTCGAAAATGCGCACTGCTTGGTCATGATGATAAGAAAGATTATCATGACACGATTGTAGTTGATGATGACGAGCAGCAAGACTTGCGGCAAGTCATACAGGAGAAACGACATGTGAACAATAAAGTGCAATCTAAGGAAGACAAGGAAGCTAAGGAAAAAACAATAGGCCAAAGGAATGGCAAACAAGCGGCTGTCCAGAAGGAACGACAAATATAACACAAAGATAAAGTCTGGAAGGAGAAGCAGCCACAGAATAAACCAAAAACCAATGGTACGAATAACGATCCAAGTGTTGCAAGTGATGTAGTGGGACAAATGAGTAACACAACAACGCTTCCTATTGATGGGTGTCAAGGCCACCAATAATAAATCCCGAAAATCGCACACAACTAAATTGTAAAATAGCGGCAACGGGTATCGATCCACGAGGATTGGATGAGCTTGTATTCTTTTTATATGCAAATGAATTAACAAAAACAATTAAAATTGGGGGGGGGGGGTTGAGATATATGATTCAACTAATAATGAAAATAAACAAAACGAGATTAACAAGCTAGACAAATAAAATAACTAAATGCAGGAAACACTTAGACTAAATCAGTAGATAACAAATAGCCGGAATTTTCCTACACCTTCAGATTATAATCACTGACAGGGTAATTAATTCTGCGTTAGGCTAGCTATAGTCGCCAAGTCCTATCTGGCTCCCTCATTTCTTCTTACTGTTTATAACGATTAAAAGAAACTCCTAATAATCGTCATTTAATTAACCAATAACCTTAGCAGAAACTCCTTTTAAGATTCATTTGGATAATTGCTTTACGTACTAAAGAAACACTAGCCCTAACTGACTAAGTAGAAACTCCTACGTCGCCTTATTAGACAGTAATATTCCACAACACAAAATCAGCCAAACTTAACGACCTAGTGTTGATTGCCACTTCGTTAATCGTCCGGCTAGACTCCACCAAACGAATTAACTAGCTGTATGTGAATTGTTTATCCTAAGATTCGAAGTCTTAAATTAATCAGAGAATAAAACAAACACAATAACGTTAAATCAGAAATAAAATGGATAACTCTATTAATAAACCCAATGAAGATTGTCTCACACAATCCTAAGCATGTTGGAAAATCCCAACTAAAACGAAACTAGAAAACCACGAACAAAGAAAATTAACAAAGCCTAATATAAAAAAAAAGGAAAAACGAAAACTCATGTGTTGCTGCGTCTTTCTCCTCCCCTAAGCGTGTCGAAGTCTATCTTTTCTTCGTGTCTTGCTGCCACTTAAATAATTCCATGGTGCCATGATGACTCTTTCCCCACGTTCATGCCATGATCCCCACGTTTTCCTCATAAATTGGGACTTTGATCTTCCAAGTTGTGGCTGTTTTGTAACTGAAGAACGTGCTGCCACCACTTCTTCAATCTTTAATCCTCCACAAATTAATGTTTGGGAATTATGGATTTTTTTGCTAGAAAGGCTCAGCTCCATCATGATTGTGGACTTAGAATTTATGGGCCTACTAAGTAATTGGGCTTCAATGTTGTATGGACCATGATTTCCAATCATGTGACTTTCCTTCTTCATAAAAGAATGGGCCGTAATTTCTTCTTCACGGCAGGCCCAAATCCAACTCCCTTATTAGTTCTTTACTACAAAAAAAGTTCCAAAGCCTGCAAAGAAATGTAAAACACCAACAGTAGCTATTTCCAAGAGAATTAACCAAATTTATGGGGGCATAATCAACAAATTAAACAGATAAAAATACCAATTTATGCAACGTATCATGCTGAATACCAGTGCTGCTTTTATTTCCTCCCTGCGGGGCTGATGTTGGCGGCAGGTGAGTTTGATCAGCAGGCCTGTTGTTCAGTTCGTCCTAGGGGCCGGTTCTTAATGGCGACGGGGTAAGATCACTCGTCAATGCTTCTTTCACTGATTTAGGCGTAATCGCTCGGATCACCTCCTGTATTGCTTCGTCTATTTGTGCAGGCGAAGCCAAATTTCCTAGGGCGCCCCGAATAGCTTTCAAAGCGAAACTTTGCATGAAATTAGTTGCCCTTCTATTAACATCTTCCCATGTTGAACGTGGAGATGATCCTGCTGATTTCTCCCTCCTGTTTACACCGTCAAGATGTGGGATGGTTTCCTGAGAAAAAACTGTCCCCATCTCTCCTTGAGTGTTCCATATCCTTAGATCTCCCTAGGGGTGTCGAGATCAAGCCCGCATGCATCTCTTCATTCCTTTTCTCCACGTTGTCAGTGCCTGCAATACCATCCTTCCCTAATTTTGTTATGACTCAGCCCTGCTCGTCCAAATTGTTGGGAGCTCTTAGGAAGTCCTGTATCTCTTGGCAAGTTAACATGTCTGTCGTGACAAGATCTTGTGCATTCTGGGCGTTCAGCATCCCCGCAACTAAAAGGTCTCTCAAGTCTTGACTGGTTAATTTCTTAGCAGCTATACGGTCTCGAATTTCTTGACTGTTCAGTGCTCTGGCAGCGACAATGTTACGTTTCTCCATTATCGCGACTATGTGTTGTTTAATTGTCTCACACCTTAACCCACAATTCCCACAGACGGCGCCAGATGATGTGCACCAAAAAAGTGACAGCACCGAATTTAGAAGATTTGTGGTGAAAATATGGATTAAGAAGTATAGTAACAATAAAAACAAGATGAATATTGTATGATATTATTTCTTCAATACTGAAACAACACTCAAGCAACAGTAGAAAACTTTGTGTGGAGAAATACAAGAATGTCGTGCCTCTTCTCTCGATTTATCTCCCCTTCATAGTTATATATCTCCACTTCTTTTTAGCTAAAGTAGTTAGGATTTCTTCAAGAGAGAAAAGATAGCAAGGTTATTCACCTATCATGGGAACTCAAGACTCTCTTCTTCTTACATTATATTCACTTTGCCATAACAGCTGAACAAAACTAAACTATATCCCATATGATAGACTCCACCAAAATCTCAGCTTTATCGGGTCAAGCTGGGCGGGTCCGATAACCTGCAAGCCATGGGAGTACATCCTGATTAAAATGCTAAGTCCTTCTTCCTGCTCTATCACCTTGCACTGGAGCCTTTCATATACACTCATGAGACTACTGTTATGGATTGGGCGTCGACCTTGACTCTCGAATGAGCTTTTGGGTCGCTGCTTGCGGATTGGGCCATAGCTGAAATTATGACATATCATTCACTCCCCCCACTCTCATAGTTGGAAGTATCCAACTGTGAAAGTGATGTTGTGCTCAGGTTTTGGGCCAATCCGCAGTGATAGATTGATTTTTTTAGACTTCCTTCTCAAGGAGAATGCCCCATTGATCCTGTTCGACCGGGACCGGGTCGGGTCCTCTCCTGCCTACCTTAACCTGGAATTTCTTCGAGGTTTTTCAAGTAGAAATGTGTTTCCAGCATTCCCGTCGCATTGCGCCAATAAGGTTGCAAGGTGGGTCGATGCCCAAATCTTTGGACAATATATCATGGCGATGCCAAAATTTTGGGTTTATGTTGATGCCGAAATTATTGGGCTCTAATCATGCCGAAATTATCGGGCTTTAAGTCGATGCCGAAATTATCGGGCTTCAAGTCGATGCCAAAATCGTTGGGCTTTATGTCGATGCCATAATTGTTGTGCTTTATCATATTTATTCATCTTATTTGAGCATTATGTTTACTTATATGTAATATTCTCAATCATCGACCATCTTAAAAATAGCACTCAAACACGAGAGGATGCAAGATGCAAGGATGATAAAAAAAACTTTATTTGTACGGTAACGTGGTGCTACGACCATTGCTACATTTATTTTCATACAATAGAGCAACTAGAATCACTTTGCAAAAAAATAAGAGGAAGCAAAAAGGCAAACTATCTTAACAAGTTCTCATCATGATTTCACTCTACTCATTTATTACTAACCACATCAAGGAAAGGAAGGTAAAGTAATTACTTGTCACGCATCCTTCCTCTTCTCTCTACGAGTGGAACTTTTTCAAATTTTGCACATTCCAGGGCTGCAGGAGTGTCATTCCGCCTCTATCCTCCAGCTCGATCTTGGTATATCAAATCCTGGAGGTACCCCTCACGAATCAACCTTTCAATTTCGTCCCTTAAATGGTGGCAATCATCCGTGTCATGGCCATAATCATTATGAAACTGGCAGAATAGATCTGATGGTGCTTTAAGAGGGCCATTTTCCGACCCTCTAGGCCAATTGACTAATCCAGTATTTTGGATTTGCATTAGGGTTTGGGAAGGCGTGGTTCGCAGGACCGTATACTGTTCGAACCGTGGTCTTGGCACTGCAAGCCCTTATCTGATTTCGCTACTTCTAGGCCGCTTGGAAGGTCCCTGTATACGATTATCTTCCCTTGCTCCCTTCTTTTCTCATGTCTCCGACCATTTGTTCATATCTGCCTCTTCCGCGTTCATTTCCTTTTCAGCTAGAGATAGGAGCTCGTCCCAACCCCATACAGGATCTCTGGCTAATGATTTGTGGAATTCTCCCTGTCTGAGTCCTTCCTCGAACGCACTAGCCTTAACCTCAGGGGTAGCCATTGGCACATCCAGGCATGCAGTGGTAAACCTTGCTACATAACTTCTCAGAGATTCCTGCTCTCGTTACTTTACTGCGAACAACGTGCTATTTCCTCTGGGTTGCTGCCTACTACTGGCGAATTGGTGTAAGAACAATACTGAGAACCCTTCGAATAAGTGTATGGAACCAAGAGGTAACTGACTTGCCCATTCCTGTGTTGTACGGACGAGAGTAATCAGGAACACTTTGCACTTCACACCATCTGAGTACTCGTATAATATAGCTAAGTTTCCAAAGTGGGTGAGGTGATGCTGAGGATCTGAGGTTCCGTCGTATTCTGGCAAACCAGTAGTGTTATAGCCTAAAGATAGGCCATCGACCATCACTCCAGGTCTGGACTGGTTTCCTCCTCTAAATGTTTTTTACGATCCAATGTGGACCTGCTTCTCTAATTCAAGCAATCTTTACTGCAACTGTGTGGTCATATCTGCAAGCTGCTCTACCCCAGTTTTGACCTTAGTACTCTATCCTACGGCCAATTGAAGTGGGACTTTCTGATCCAACTTGTACCTCGCATTTCTTTCTATCTCAAAATGCATTCCTCTCTGCCAACTAGTATCAGAACCAACGTTAATGGGTTGCTGGGGTGTTAAGCCTGCCTGGCTGAAGGGCATCGAGTCAGTTTGGTTTTCACTTCCAGGACCCAGGCGGGCGATTACCTGCTGCTGAATACCAGTGATGCTTTTATTTCCTCTCTGCGGGGCTGATGTTAGCGGCAGGCGAGTTTGATCAGCAGGCCTGTTGTTCAGTTCGTCCTGGGGGCCGGTTCTTAATGGCAACGGGGATAGATCACTCGTCAATGCTTCTTTCACCGATTTAGGCGTATTCGCTTGGATCACCTCCTGTATTGCTTCGTCTATTTGTGCAGGCGAAGCCGAATTTCCTAGGGCGCCCCGAATAGCTTTCAAAGCGAAACTTTGCATGAAATTAGTTGCCCTTCTATTAACATCTTCCCATGTTAAACGTGGAGATGATCCTGTTGATTTCTCCCTCCTGTTTACACAGTCAAGATGTGGGCTGGTTTCCCGAGAAAAAGAACCGTCCCCATCTCTCCTTGAGTGTTCCATATCCTTAGATCTCCCTAGGGGTGTTGAGATCAAGCCCGCATGCATCTCTTCATTCGTTTTCTCCACGTTGTCAGTGCCTGCAATAACATCCTTCCCTAATTCTGTTATGACTCGGCTCTGCTCGTCCAAATTGTTGGGAGCTCTTAGGAAGTCCTGTATCTCTTGGTAAGTTAACATGTCTGTCGTGACAAGATCTTGTGCATTCTGGGCATTCAGCATCCCCGCAACTAAAAGGTCTCTCGAGTCTTGACTGGTTAACTTCTTAGCAGCCACCAAGTCGCATACGTCTTGACTGGTTAATTTCTTAGCAGCTATACGGTCTCGGATTTCTTGACTGTTCAGTGCTCTGGCAGCGGCAATGTTACGTTTCTCCATTATCGCGACTATGTGCTGTTTAATTGTCTCACGCCTTAACCACAATTCCCACAGACGGCGCCAGATGATGTGCACCCAAAAAGTGACACCACCGAATTTATAAGATTTGTGGCGAAAATATGGATTAAGAAGTATTAGTAACAATAAAAACAAGATGAATAATGTATGATATTATTTCTTCAATACTGAAACAACACTCATGCAACAGTAGAAAATTTGTGTGGAGAAATACAAGAATGTTGTGCCTCTTCTCTCGATTTCTCTCCCCTTATAGTTACATATCTCCACTTCTTTTTAGCTAAAGTAGTTAGGATTTCTTCAAGAGGGAAAAGATAGCAAGGTTATTCACCTATCATGGGAACTCAAGACTCTCTTCTTCTTACGTTATATTCACCTTGCCATAACAACTGAACAAAACTAAACTCTATCTTATATGATAGACTCCACCAAAATCTCAACTTTATCGGGTCAAGCTGGGCGGGTCCGATAACCCGTAAGCCATAGGAGTACTTCTTCATTAAAATGCTAAGTCCTTCTTGCTCTATCACCTTGCACCGGAGCCTTTCATATGTACTCATGAGACTACTGTTATGGATTGGGCGTCGACCTTGACTCTCGAATGAGCTTTTGGGCCGGTGCTTGCGGATTGGGCCATAGCTGAAATTATGGCACATCACATATCAAACAGAATTCTAATTAATATTAGTATCATAAATAGTTTGCGTCCCATGCGACATAATAATGTTTTCGACTTATAAATTAAATTATGCAATTACCTTAATTTGAATGATATTTGTTACAATACTCGTCGTTTGTTCTGGGGTATTTGCTGAGTTGATTATATGAAATTTTCTTCCACAATTTATCAAATTATTTTTTTTCAAATAGAATTTTGAAAACTACTGTTGTACATTTTTTGGGTTGCCGACTAATTTCATGAACCAAAACTAGGAAATTTTGCTGATTTGTTCCCAAGTCTCAATTAAATCTCTTAACTCAAAAAAGAAATTCTATGTATATATATCCAAGAATTGTATGCAATACGCACTCTACAGTCTACATTCCATGCTATCATGAACTTCAAATTTTAATTTATCTCATCTTACTTTTTATGTAATAAATTTAAAAAAAAAAGATAAAAATTGTATCGTGATGTACATTTGTGTCCTGCCCAAGTCTTTAACAATATATTTTGTGTGGAGTAATAACATGAATTGACGAAGTGAGATTTATGTAAATGCCAACCTCAATGAATCAACAAGGAACATGAAAAATTATTAATATTGAAAATAGTACAATCACTATTTTCCTTTAATTACCAATGTTATTATCTATATTAAATGTGGAAAATGTCAATTCGTATCCGGTTCGATCGAATCTCAATCAATTATATATCAAATGTGTTACATGTGTTATTCAGGGTTATTCTCCCAAAATGGTGTATCAATAATACAATAAGTATAAATCACTCATTCTCTCATTATCTTAGTTTAAACTATACAGTATAAACCCATACTTTACGTCACATATATGTATTAAAAGATTATGACATAATTTAGTTTATCTGGATAAAACTACAAGGGACATAATTCTTAATATATCTTAAAACATTATCGCGTAATTAAATATATCCTGACATCTATCCTGATGGAATAACGATGGATATAATTTTACTAACCGGAAAATTTCTCTAGTTTACCAAAAGTGGTTTATATCTCATTTGTCTGTGAACCGATCGACCTTACAGTGTGAGACAAGTATGATATATACTTTGAGTTATGGATAGGGTGTCATAAGCGTCGCATAGGTTTCAAGTTTCAACCTATTCTTCCTTCACAACAATCACGTAGAATTGTTTGATGCTTTTAGGATTAGTTCATAGCTTTCACGAGAATACGATTACGTGAAAATACGGATGGGTTGTTGGGGATGGTGGCTAAGCATACACCAACTTGGATCTTAGGTGGCCGCAACGGAAAGATGTCGTAAATCTAAGACATAACTAAAGGTTGGAACTTGGAATATGTATAGGTTCATTTTGTACTTGTATACACATCTCTTAATTAGATTTATCTTAGAAGCATTCTAATTAAAGAAGCCGGTCTTATTCATATTCGTAGAATGTTTAGAATACTTAGAGTGGTGGAATAATATAGAACCTAAATTTTCACGGCCAGATCAAATAAATCATCGCCTTTTATTTTCATGTTTTGCCCTATAAATAGGGAACTTTCATTTGTAACCATTAAGCCTTCATCAAGTATGTAAAAATTGGCAAACAGATTCATGAATGAGGCATTTTTCTACTTTTATTTAACTTTTGTTGTTCATTTGGCAATCGTACGGATCTTATTTATTTAACTTTTGTTGTTCCTTTGACAATCGTACAAATCTTCAATATCCTCAATCGGCATGTTCTCATAATCTATGTCCAACGAACAAATGTTAAAAGATCCTTTGTGCCTTTTGGTTGATGAAATTGATAGAGTCAAACCAGCGAAACAATATTACGTGAAGGTTGATTCGAAAGACTGTAAGTTCGACATCGTCTGCGACTTATACAAGACTCTACTCATCTAGCACTGTATTGTGTTTGTTAACAGTCAGGAGAAGATAGAATGGCTCAGGAATTTGTTTTCTCCCTCGAGCACCAAGCTGAAAGACTCTCATCTACCTATGAAGAAGCTCAAAGACTCTCATCTACTTTGTTCTTGTGACTCTTTCTATTTCTTGTTCTATATTGTTGTTGTGACTCTTTCTATTTCTTGTTCTGTGACTCTCATTTTCTTGGATAAGTGTTTGGAGTTAATATTCCGTGATGCAGGGTTTTAGAGGTAAGTTAAAAATGTCCAATGAAATAGTTGAAAATGAGATAACAACTAATCTAGGTTAGGGTTGTCAACGGTCGGATTCGGACCGGATAAGGAGATTCCAGATCCGAATCCGATAATAGAATCCGATAAGCGGATGCGAGTCAGAATCCTATAAAATTCGAATTCATTGTTTTTTAATCCATATATAATCAAGTCGGGTGATCCGACCCAGTTAGCAATAAAATTCATTTTTACAAATAACAAATTTGATATTAAAAAGTAAATGTAGTTATATAATATTAATAAATAATTGTTATTTATAATTTATTTAATAGTTTTGTTTATATTTATTTAAAATAGGATAATTTAAACTTATTAATAAAAGAAAATATATACTTTTAGAGTAAAAAGTTTTAAATTTTATTATTGTCTAAAGTGATAAATATGTGAATATTTTAATTTTAATCATTTACTTAATATTATGTACTAGTAAATAATTTATTTAGTTAAATATGAAATATAATATCGAATTCGGATTCTTAGCGGATCGGATTCTTTAAATCCATATTCGCTCCATTTATTTCGAATAACGAATATTTACAATCGAATATGATCCATCGGACATTTTTACCAGACGATTATGCTAAAATTCGGATCGAAATCCGATCCATTGACAGCCCTAAATTATACAGTAAATACTCACTTGAAGCCCAATAAAAATGCCCCAATTTAGGCCAATTTGCGGCCCGAATTACCAAGCATGGGCCTCCCTGAAGCCCAAGTGCCCAACAAGTCTTAATAAAAAAAATCCTCAGAACTCATAAGCAATGAAGAAATCCTCATAACTCATAAGCAAGAAAATAAGCAACCTAAATAATACATCCCCTCAACCTAAATTTTCATCGACAAAAAAAAAACCAAGAGAATACATAAATATTTTAAGGATATAATTGGTAAATAATAAAAGAATGTAATAATTATAATATATAAAAGTTGAAATTTCGAAACGAGTGGTGCGATTGGGCATGCATGGATTTTTATGGTCCCACATAAGCCACAACCATATTCGGCACTCCAAATTCTTTCCATTGTGTTTTCATCATGTCCACAAACCTCTCTTCTTCTCTCTCTCTGCTTCAAAACACACATTCACACTTGAGAGAGAAAGAGAGATGCTTGGGTGCAGGAGAAAAGCCGAGAGAAACAAACAGTAATGCAAGAAAGAGGATGAGTGAAATCTGTTCTGCAATCCATGGCCACTTGTACTAGTGCTGCATTTTCACCTTCCCACATTCTCAGCTGCAAAATCAAGACTTCGCCCCCTTCCGCTGTTGTTCTCTCACACTCGATTACCGACCGAAGGCCCTCCTACAATTCCCTCGTTTTCCAGGTTCTTCTCTGCGATTTGGATAAAAGGGGTGTTCTTGTTTGTGATTTTGGTTTGATTTCTGCTTTCTTACGAGTTTCGCTGGTTTTTGTAATGATTTGGGATTTTTTGTTACTTCTGTTAAAGAATTTCTAACACCGGGTTTGAAACCATGGATGGTGTTGAGAGTTAAGAGTTGAAACCCAGAATTTCTTTTAGTGAGAAGGATCTGTACTTGAATGAGGATAAATTACAGGGACATACCCTGAGGTTTGGCGTTAATTACATAAACTCTCCTTGTTTTCATTCGTCTCAGTGGATAAATTTAGGTGATTTTAGCTCAAATCATGACTGTAATAGCATGAGTTAGCCAAATCTTTCTTAGTGTATGTTAGGGGAGGTGGTTGTTATTTCGGAAACTTCAGGGGAAATTTCCGCGATTAGGTCAGACCTCATTGTGTATTGGAGTAAGTAACCCTAAAGAACTATTATGGGTAAATGTGAGCTCGGATATTTCAAATTAATATTGAAAAAGGGTGTTTCTTCATGTAAAATAACTTCTTCTAACCTCATTCAACCTAAACAAGAATTGCAAAGAGGCAAATCAGTTCTGTACTTGCTAAAGTTTCGATCTTTAATGGAAATCCACGTTTAGGACTCTTTCATATATGGGTTTTTCCGTCTCATCTTAATTTTGTCAAAGCAAAAACTATCCCATTTCGATTACTGCTATGTCTTAACTTTGTATACCTTCTTGTTTACAGGCTGCTAGACTTTTGGGTCCTCCAGCAAGATTTGAAGCTTCCAAGCTTCAAGTCTTGTTTATGGGAGAAGAAGTCGGTGTAGTACCAAACAGGATCGTGCCAAGAACGTACACCCTTTC
>JBBMKE010399673.1:0-12642 GCA_037834125.1 Lippia alba | reverse complement strand
ACACCACAAAAACACGAAACATATATAGAAAGAAAGAAGAGAGACAGAGAGAGATCATACATATATATAAAATCACATGTAATACACATAGTTACGATGGATTCCAACAAGGGTCCGAGCAGCAGCGGTTACACAGGCTACACGGGAAGTGTTTTCCCAAAAAAAAAGAAACATGTTATCACTATGGTTGGCAAGACAATTGCAGAGGGCGGCAAGAAAGCTGTCAAGGCTGCTGCTAATGCGGTCAAGAATCACAACAACAATGGAAAGTAAACCCTAACGTTTCGTTAGTTAGTAAATTCTACCCAGCAAAACTCAATGTTTGATATTTATATCATAGTTTGTGCAAGGCTACTATACTTAGTTCTTTATTTGTTTGTTGTCGTATACGTTATACTCCCGCATCATTGTGTAGACCTGGCTAGGCAGTCCAGTTCATATTGAATTCATGAAATTGTTGTATAATTTGTTGTTCAGTAGATATTATATACATATATTGAAATCGATTTAGTTTTTGTATTTTATTTCAACAAGTATTCTCAAATTTCATTTCAATGTCATGTATAAGGATCTCAGGCGAACATATTACCAAGGCATATACGAGATAGCACACAAACTTCTGAAACAATCGGACTATGTCATGCAAGACCTGAACTGAATCCTTGTAATCATGAATTCATGACTATGTTACAAGAAATATTCCCAAAAGATTGCAAATAACCCCAAATCTGAAGATCCCTTTCGATTGCAACAAGTTTTTGCAGTAACACTTGAAACTTCAACATGTTGTGTTTTCTTCAATCAATATTCAATAGATTACTCATTTAAAGAAAAGGGGGAAATGGCTACAATTCAAAACAACAAAGCTTTCTGATCTCGATGGGCGGCTGAGTCGGGCCATGAACTCGATTAGCTGCCTCGAGTTAAGCTCGACTCTCGCTCAAATTGTTTGAGATAAGCCTGAGCTTGAAACTAAATTATTGTTAAAATTTGACTCAATCACACCCCAAGTGCAGATGCTAATTAAAACTCTTGAAATTCCTGAACTTTCATCAACAGTGTTTTTCAAGAACTTTTGCATGAACCACAGATAACTTCCACTTGAAGGGAGGATTAACAATTAGCCAAAATATAGTCACAATCCATCAACAGATACAATACAAAAGGGCCAAAAGGCAACCTGAAAATTGAGAAAAAAAAATTGCAGGATTTTTACAGAACGAGAGCTCAATCGTGGAAATAATATATTCAAAACCAAGAGCCAAAGGATACAATCACAGCATTGCAATAATGCACTAAACAAGAAGGAAAACCCACGATAAATTGTAACAGAAATCTAAAAGCACATGAATCTTTCTATTTTTCAGCTGACATCTATGATCACCAGTGAACAGCAGCTAAAGTCATAATCTTGAAAATTGTACCTTTAGCAACTTTTACTCGTTTGAGAAAGTGTCTCAGTAGCTAATTTGCTCCCTCCAGCTTTCCCTTTTGGAGAATTTTAGGAAAAATGCAGGCCTTTGAAAACCCTAATTGGGCTGAAAAGCCGAATTATGTAATTGGGCGACTTATGTAGAAATTCTTAATTTGGCTACATTGTTGCTTCGAACGACGTCGTTAAGAGAGGAAATAATATCATTGTGACTAAAGTGTAATGTTGCATCATATATAAATAGTGTGTTTGTATATATATACATATTCAATTTTTTAATGGTCTCATTATTATTCAAAGCTCCACTTAAAAGCAAAGAGAAAAAAGAAATTCAGCGAGTCGTCCAATGAATTGTGATGATTATTTCGGCATTTTTAAATGAGAAATTAAAAAAAAAACTTAAAAAAATATACATATTAAATTATATATATATATATATATGCATCATAACCGAACTACTTGTTTCATTCAAGTGTCAAATGAGTTGAGTCAACTAACAAATTCGATAAATCAATGTCCGTGCTCGAATTTCTTGAACTCAAAAATATATGCTAATTCAAAAACATATGTTAATTCAAAAACATATATTAATGGCAGCATTTACATGTGGGTTGACACTTACATACGTATGTATTGACATATTGAAATTGTCTTCAACAATTTTGACAAAAATATGGTCTACAAAGGAGAAAGCGGATTAATTCAAGTTTTACTTATTCAAAATTGACAAGACATGCATAGAAAATTTGGTCTTTTTTTTTCCCCCTTGATTAAAGTAATATATATAGAGACGACGACATTGTAATATATACTTTATTCGGACATTGAGTTACTTTTTCGTATTTGACCTCAAATTCAAACAATTGTTATTTTATTTATTCTTTTTACTTCAAATTAGATACATCTCAAAGTTGTTTCATAATTAATTAATTTAGTACATAAGTTCACAAAATTAGTGGGTAAGTTGTTAATTTTTTCTATTTTCAGTTATTCTACCACGAGAATTTCATCAATACCATTTTTCGATAACCATATTAGCTTAAAAACTAATTTCCCCTTATCAAAAATCCATCAACACAGATAATTTCCGACGAACTTCCGACGAAAGCCCCTCCGAGTTTAATGTGGTTTGTAGTGAAGCAAAGAGACGTGTAGCTTCCGAGCTCTCTTCCAACTTTTATAACATAATACATAGTACAAGTGATTTTCACTCACATGCATGCATTTGCTCCTTAGTGATGGAAATTATTTCTCTTTGCCCCAAGTGGGAGGAATTTAATTGCTTTAAGTTAATGCGCATGCTCTTGTGGGGGTATAATATTTGGCCCCCCAACCCCCCGGGGGCCGGAGGAAACAACAAAATTGATTCATTATATATTTGGCCCCCCTAGGCACAATTTTCTCAATTGAAAACATGAGTGAGAGTGAATATGATAATACTAGGGGAGGAACCACCCAAGAAACCCCGCCCGCCGGAAACAATGGCGGCAGCGAAGGACAGCAGCAGAGCACGGCGCCGACAGGGGCCAGAGGAGCCGAGGAGTGCCACCACGGCGGGGGGAGGTATTGAGAACTATCATGGCGGGACTTTCCGGACGCTCTGCGACAAATCATCAATCCCCATGATTGGGTTTTCACTGCAATTGCATGTACCAATATTGCAACGATAGTTTTGAACATATCATTGGGGAAACTATAAATTTGACGATAATACCGTTTTATATTTTTGAATTTTAATTTAACATTTTTGAATGGTACTGGAGTCACTTACTTTTAAAATTTTACAATTTTAGTCAAATCCAACCGGATCACTAATTTTCAAGGGATATTTTGGTGGCCATGTAGACACAAAGGCAGTATTTCGGGCGGCCATGTAGGCACAAGGATGGTATTTCGGAAAGAATTAGAGATTTGTAGAAATTTGGCCGAAACCGTAAAATTTTGAAAGTAAGTATACGTAGAATCATAAATGTCAAATTAAAGTAAAATAATACAAAAAATGATATGTTATTGCCCTAAATTTATGGTTTTTCCAATATCATTTTATCGTGCGTGTCTATATTGCCGTATTCTTATCCACACATGATAGACATGATATATGTGTACGTCATTTTTTCATTTTATTTATATTTATATTTTTAATTTTACTTTTACTTTTGTTTCTGTTTTTATTTCCATTTTAAATCTTGGTGTAATGGGTTATGTTTGAATAACTGCGAAATTAAAAACTAAAAAGTCAATAAAATTGTGTATAGTTGTGTTTTTAAATTTTTGTTATCTTGTCATTTTATTTTTTTGTGCCATTTTATTTTTTTGTTATCAGATCGAAACTAGGGTTTACAAATATTCTAAAGAATATTTCTTTTTATTGTGTCAACATCATGTAACGACGACACTCTTATCCGACATATATTGTATTGGACACATATTATTTAATGGCTTTTGCGTAGGAGGAGGTGTAGAGGCCATAAAAAGTTTTTTTATAACGTACACTTTTATCTGATATTGCATCAATATTTAATTAAGTTTGATTAAACCCATTGATGTGACACTATACTATTTACAAAATTTTACCTAATTTTTAATCGCATCCCTAAATCTCACCGAGGCCAATAGAGTTGTGTTTTTATATTGCACATGATATATAATTTGGACAACAAACAATTATTTCCGTTTAATTCACTACAAGAAAACTATCTATTACCGACGGCACAATCCCTCAGTAATCCCTCGAAAACAGTGATTATCGAGGGATTACCGACGGACAATTGTTGTCGCATAATACTTCTTCAGTAAAATTTACCGACGGATTACCGACGAAAATCCATTTAAGAAAAACAAACGAAGAAGACGGGTTACCGAGGGATTACCGACGGAAATTCCATCGGTAAAGGAATATACAAAAATATATTCAAGTATTTTCCGACGGATATTCCGTCGGTAATCTCTCGGTAATCTTTTAATAAAAAAATATATACAAAAGTTGCCGACGGATATTCCGTCGGTAATTTATCGGTAATCTTCAAATATAAAAATATAGATAATAGTTACTGATTAATATTCCGTCGGTAATCACTCGATAATCTTTAAATAAAAAATAGAGATTATGATTTACTTGATTAAATTTACCCACATCTTCTATATTTAACACTTCTCAAAACTATTTAAAAAGAATGGTACACTTTCGTCCGATATTATAACGGACAAGTGGTATATGATAAAATTAATCGTTTTAAAAAAAATTATTATATTTATATTATATATTATCAATATATATTTATATTTTAAGGTTTTGCTCCACAAATATCGATCGCTACATTGAGTACGTGTACGGCAACAAGTTATGCCAATAACCACTCATTTAAGCGATGATGACAAGTGCTGGGCCCAGATTTAGGACGTGATAAATAAATATATCATTTATACAATTAATTATATATTCCAAATTTCCAATCATCGAATAACAACAAATAAACGTGACAAACTAAACAAAAAAAAATAAAAAATAAACGTGACAAAAATATTAAACCAATAATTGGCTTTATTAGTTTACTTGCTCACTAAGTTGGCTACAAATGTCAAGTAGAGAGAGCAAAATTTTCCATTATTCCGCGTATTTATCATGTGCTTCATTGTCCAAATTCCATGAATTTAATTATTGTTATCTATAAATATGAATAATTCTTGCATTCTCAACTTGGAAATATTCAATATTTAATCAAAGTAGGGAAAAAAAGATGGGGGGAACTGGATCCGATGCAAGAGGCGGAGCCTCCGATCAAGAAACCTCCACCGCCGGCGGTTACGGTGGCCGGCGAGTTGCGCTGCCGGCCGGGAGATTTTTTGATATCGTATTGCTCCATAAATAAATAATCTTGGAGTGTTGAAATTGAGATAGTTCAAGTATATATATATGTATATATATACATGCAAATATATTT
Organism: Lippia alba; assembly: GCA_037834125.1. Lineage (NCBI taxonomy): Eukaryota > Viridiplantae > Streptophyta > Magnoliopsida > Lamiales > Verbenaceae > Lippia > Lippia alba. Next base: position 7,269 of record JBBMKE010399673.1, on the reverse strand, counting down.
GCAGTGATTTGGATTTCGGGGCCATGTATTATATATTTTGGTTCACAAATAAAGTGAATAATAATTTTGACCTTTTCCTAGTGAATATTGTGTTTATGGAGATAGTTTTGGCTTAATTAAGCTGATATTTTAAAGCAATTTTCAATTGCCATTGCTTAGTTTGAGCTTTTCGTTTCTATTCATTTCAAAAAAATAATAAAAAAAATTCTCATAGTGAAAATAATAAAAAACCGGCTCCGAAACACTAATAAAACATGCAACTTTAAGGATTTTCTACATATATTTCTTGAAATGATACAAATTTTAGAAAAAGTAATCAATTAAATATAAAAAAATATGCTCGTAAATATGATAGCTTCATTTTGAACTAATATACTCGTTAATATGAAGTAGGGAAGCACTTATACCATAACCCTACACTTGATAGAGTAGGAACCCTTTTAGAGAGTACAACTAAATATATTAATCATTCAAGATAATATTATATATCTTTTTTCCCCTAAAGACAACTAATTAAGCAATTTAGTCAATGCAACAATATTAACCATAAAATACCGTAACGATTTATGTTTAATAGGATTTCTCTGAATTATTTCCCACATGGTTACCTCTAATTTTCGCAGGCGTATCATGTGATCACATTGTGCTCATGTCTGGTGCTCTCAATGATTAGTATATGAAGTGGAACCTCGTTAAAAACTCAACGGTTGTATTGGCCGGTTTTTGGTTTTAAAAAGAAAAGCACAATACCATCAGGCAAGCATCCCAACTCTTCATATCCACCTCTAATTAATTTTGTCCCATCTTATTAGGAAATTGAAATTAATAACTAATGTTCATTAATCCCACCTGAACTCGAGCACCCTTTAACATATTCTTCATAATTAACTTGGAAATCAAGTGATTAATTTCTAACAAAACCCCCCATCGGAGTTTGTCGTATTAAAATTCAAGACGTTATTTCCGACAAACATGTTTAAAATGAGGTTTCTGATCTTATCACAATCTCATCAGCACCGTTGATTTCCAGACATATTTCCAACAAATTTTGTCCTGAGCCTGAAGCAATCATGTGCAAAGTGATTTTCGCTCACATGCATATGTTCCCAACTCCAGTTGAAACATTTCTTTCTCCCAGGTGGGTGGGGATTTTTAATTGGTTCAGTTTAATGCGCATGCACTTGTGGGGTTATAATATTTGGCCCCCCTCCCACCCCCCCGGCGTCGGCCCCCCAACACACTGAAAAACAGCAAATTTTCTTTATTATATATATATATATATTTGGTCCCCAAGCACCATTTTCAGTACCCATACATCCAAAAAGAAAAGGGAAGAAAAGAAAATGAGTGAGAGTGGCTATGACAACACTAGGGGAAGAACCGCCCAAGAAAACCCTCCGGCAGCCGGGAACAACGGCGGAGGACGGCAGCATATCAGGGCTGTGGGTGGCGGCCAGAAGGGGCGAGGCATGCCACCACCACGCGATGGGACCATATTGAAAAGTATCTTGTCTGACATGTTCCGAACTTCTCCAACAAATCATCAGTCCGGGTGATTAGGTTTTTATTTCGTAATCCTAAATCAAGTATGGGTCGACCAAATCAGTATAATAAGAGGATGAGTATTTTATACTTATCGTGTACTTAGTTGAAAATTTAAAGAGAGTCGAGCCAGAGCTAAAATTCCCCTCATTCCTTTCTTTCCTTTTTTTTTTCTTTCCCATATATACCTACGTGATGTATTTTTCATTTTATTTTTCGTTTTGTTTTCTTTTTAGGTCTGGTTGTAATGGGTTATGTTGATTGGCCAAATAGAATGCCAATAAATTCTGTATATATAGTTTTCCGTTTATTAGTTCTTGTTATCTTTACTGGTCGTTTTATTAGGATTTTGGTACCATTTTACTTTTTAGGGAAAATTACATTTATTCTGAACGAATTTCTATAATCCAATCTGGGTTGTGTAAGTATGTTTCGAAAACGTTTAATTTCTTTAATTTATTAATTCTTTGAGCAAATTACTTTTTGGTCCAAAAATTAGGTCTTTTACAATTTTAGTGTCATGTATTTAAAATTAGACATATTTTGTCCCATGATTTTAAAATAATTGCAATTCTAGTCCCATTCGACAAATAATCGATGAAAAATGTATTTTTTTTTGCTGTTAGGTGCAATTGGGGAAAAAATTACTGTTTATTAAGTTGTTTTTTGGTTGGAGTTTGCTTATTAATACCTAATTTTAGCATCACATTGCCATAAGAAGAGTGATTCAAAGTAATGCTTTAAAGTTGATTTAGGGTACTAAAATGAGGTATCAATAAGCAAACTCCCGCAAAAAACAACCTAATCAACAATAACTTTTTTTACTCAAATTGCACTTAACAGCAAAAATGAATTTTCCGTCTATTATTTGAAGGATGAGATCAAAATTGCAACTTTTAAAAATAATGAGACTAAATATATTTTAAAGATATGAAACTAAAATTGTAAAAAGACTAATATTGTGGTAACCAACATAATTTACTCTATTTTTTAGCACATTTGGTGTGAATTATCGGATTTTTTTTAATAGATATATAGTCCTACATTAACACCTTTCGTCATTTAATTTCTAATTGATTTATTCCTTCTTACAAACCGCACTTACTCTATTTATTTTTTCGACCGATCTCTATTCACAGTATTAACACGCATGACGAATGTCGTTTTTAATGTTAATATTTGACATTCTTGAAGTTTTATCTCTATTATATCACATACCACTCGATAAAATTAATTTCTTTAAATTATTCTTTAATCCTAAACCCTAGTTATCGCCTGTGTTAAGTAAAGTAAGATTAAATTTGTTAAAAGTAAATAACTTATAAGGTCAAATAACTAATATAATGCTCCTGAAATTGGATAATGGGCGTATTATTGGACCAACAACATAATTGAAAATTAATATTTTATTGTGTTATTAATTCATTATCATCTCATAAATTAATATTTTATTGTGTCAATAAGGTACACTCTTATCTCGTATTATATCCAACGCATACTTATACTATATTGTCTACATATCTTCATGTTGTGCAAACTGATATTTTTTTTCTTCAAAAAATTATCCCAAAAAATATTTGAAAGATTCTGCTCGACATATATGGAACGATCTAAATTGAACCCGACAATTAGTTGTACTAATGACAAACTCCTATTTGCCACTCATTTAGTCAATGATGACGATTGCAGGGTCCTGATTTATGATGTCATAAATAAATATATTATTCACACAATTAATTACATTCCAATCATTTAATTAACACCAAACAAACATGACAAAATTCTAGAACCATAATTGGCTATATTAATTAACTTCCTCGCTAAGTAGGCAAGTCTTATCTTCTAAATATGTTCCAAATGTCAATAAAAGCTTGCAAAAATTTCCAACATTCCGCGTGCTTATCATGTGCGACTTTGCTTCAGTGTCCAAATTCCACGAACTTAATTGTAGTAAGTTATTATAAATATTTGCTGCATTCTCAACTTGGGAACATTTAATCTTTTAATTAAAGTAAGGAAGAAAGATGAGAGAAACTGGATTTGATGCAAGAGGTGGAGCCACCGATCAAGAACCCTCCTCCGCCACCGCCATTCTTCCCGGAGGCGGTGGAGGTGGAAGGGTTGAGACGGCGCGGCAGGTGGCGCCGCCGACGAGCGTGCTGGCCGTGGTGGTGCCGAAGAGGGGGACTGTGATTAGAACTATCATAACTGAATGGAGTGGAGCTTCTGCTTCTAAATCTCAATCCGACAGATGAGATTTAATGATGTTTAGTATATGTTTATATGTAAATATTTTGTATATATTGTGGTTGGCAAATAATTATTTTGACCCTTTTCTTGTGAATATTATGTTTATGGAGATATTTTGAGCTGATTTAAGCAATTTTCAGTTGTCATTGCTTTGTTTGAGTTTGCAGTTTATTTTTTTCGGTCCCTTTTTTTAAGAAAAAGATTAATGACGATAAAAATGAAGAACCAACTCGCAAATATTAAATAAAACATATTCTAAAGATGGGAAGAGCATCAACATTTGTCGCGTGAATGTTAGGAAGTTTTAAAGAGATTAACTAATTAAGAATAAAAAATATAATATATTTATCGATATGATTATTGATTAAGTTGGACTGATAGATAATAGGATTTTGCTATTAAGTAGTGGAGAAGCCCTTAAAATTTGAATTTGGTGCTCATAACCCTACACTTGGTCCTACACTTGGTCAATTAGGAATCCTTTTTAGAGAAAACAATAAATATATTGATCATTCATGATCATAAATTTGTTTTCTCTTTTGGTCCTACAGACGGACTAAACAACTTAGTCAAGGCTGCATCAACTAAAATGAAGCACAATGCCTTCAAGAGCTGATAGAAGTTGATTCAAATAATTAAATATATTTTTTTAAATTAATAATTCGAGTTTAAATTCCTCTGATCATTTCAGAGTACGTGTGTACTAAATCAAACAAACAAACAAACAAACACAATACTATCAGGTAGGCCGGCAGGGCATCGCAATTCTTCAAAAACATTCAAATTATGTCGCATCTGATAGAAAGTTGATCTATACACTTGTTTTCTTTCTGTTTGACTCGTGTTATCTTTATTTGTCAAGACCTTCGCAAATAATTCTGAACAATTCTCAAGAATGTATTTTAAGTGTTTATTATATTAAAAAATATTATAATTCATTCTCAAATGAATATCAAGGATTTGAATAATAACTTTTGTTATGTTGGATGTGTCTACAATTCACTAAGAAAGTGTTTGATAACACTAATATTGGTTATTAGGTTGGATAGATATTAGGTGTATGAGTTAATATTTGGTTTGGTATTTTTATTAGCCATATTGGGTCTTTGAGATTCAGTCCAGGACCCGCAAAGATCCGGGACTGTTCACGCCAAAAAGCCACTTTCTAGTGGTGAGAATTATGCGTTACTAGCTGAGATTAAGTCTTTGAAATGCTGTGGAAAATATTTCCGGACTTAACATACCCTTTCCTCATTCACTTGTACAAACTCATCGCTGTGCAGTTTTCGACTTTTTTAGGGTTACTGACGTCCGCGGCGACAATCGCAAGTTCAGTGGGTAGGGATTTTGGCAGTGATTCTGACTGAAATTTTCGGGATTAATCAAGGTGCTTTGCAGTTCGTTTGGGATTTGAGGGGTCTTTCGTCGTTGGCAGGCTGTCCCAACTCGCGGTATAGTGTATAATCGGTTTCTCCTTCTGTGACGAAGGTAACCCACCCTAACTCTCCTTTACCTTCAAAATTGCGAGCAAGATTTGTAATCGGTGAATTCGCCCTTGATCAGATACTCTCAGCCCTCAAACCCTTCCGCGCCCCAGGAGGAGGAATACCGTATATGAAAATGAGATGCCAACAATTGAATTTTCCAACATAAAGAGAAGGGCAATTTGGAAAATTCGTAACTTAGTATCTAAGTTAATATGATACCAATCAGAATATTAAATAAGATGGACTACCATTTGGACCCATGTTATTTTATACCAAACATGATATTAACTAATTTTCGTATCACTTAATTCACCCAATAAACCTGAAACGTATTACGTTTTTTTTTTTTTTGGTAGGATCTGAAACGTATTAAGTGAAATTAGATTCAATATCATACCAAAAGCTTTCTAAGTAGACTAATCATTTTAACCGGGACTAAATGCTCTAGTCTAAAAATATTTATTTATGTATAGATATGGACATTTAATGTATTATATCCAAGATTTACACCGTAAAACAGTCACATAATTGTTGAACAAAGAAAACCAGCCTTTCATACAACCAAACCATTGTGATAATTTGAAAATCAAACAAGAATAATAACCACCAAAAAATATATATAGATATAATTCTACAATTCTTGGCTTGTCCCACCTCAAAAAGGTTAGAAACCCCACATTACATTGTACAATAAACTATAAAAAGTGAAAATAAAATCATCATTATTTTCCAATTTGACCCATATAACCGTTACCCAACGGGTTAAAAACCCGGGCAAGAATTTTCAAAAATCTGAAAAAAGTGCACACTCAAAAGCAAAAGCCAACCATTACCTTTTCCCCCTTTGCCTTTTTCGCAATTTCAAAGACTTATTACATTATAATAGTGTACATAAACAACATTTGTTAGACTTTGTCGATCATTCTCTTGCGCCATTGTGTCTCTAGACATCCCACATCAGGAAAACAATGGGTTCTTGCATTAGCAAATATACGAGATCAAAGAAAAGATTGAAGGAGGATGATCTTGGCCATGTCCATGATAAGCTTGTCATCTCACAAGATCCCGTGATGCCTAGTGTTTCTCAGAGAAAAACGGCGAAAATGGCCCCGGAGAGGCCTCTCTCTCCACCCCCGTCTTCTCCCTCTGCATCCTCTAGTTTTTCTTCGTTTTCTTGCTCGACGAATAGCAAATCATGTGCCGTGGCCTCATCAACATCGTCTTCATCGTCATCATCGTGTTATTCGTCGGTTGCAAACGCGAAGGATCAATCTTTTTCCAATGAGTTCCTATGGTCTTGTGTGAAGGACAATCCACACATAATTGGCCTCAGTAGTCCCATAATTACCAAGGAGAAAAGTGTGCTTGAAAATCAACCTTCAATGTTTTACCCCTCACCATTAGTACACAAACCGAAGCAATCGATCCAAGAAAAGCCCGTGATTACCGTTCCAACGCCCAAGAAACGGGCTCGTGCGAGCTCACCAACTCTAGTCAGGCAAAAGAGCTTCAGAAGAGATCAGAGCTCTTCGGGTCCAGGACCAGGCCCGGGCCTGATACATAATGGGCCCGGTCTAAGATCACCTTCTCCAAGCCGGAGATTTACCGGGCCTGCGGAGAAAAACAGAAGCCTTTCGACAACCGGGCTCTACGAAAACTCTTGTAGACGAAGCCCAGTTGTGTCTAAGGGGATCAACAACAATGCAGTTAATTCAGCTAGTTCCAGTGTGAGAAGGGAAAGTTTTCGGGCCCACAATGCAAGTCCGGCCCGTGATTCAACTATCAAGGGTAATATTTCTGTTAGGAGAAAGGATGCACTTTCTCAACAAGTTTGTGCAAAGAATGGTCGAGCTGCTGTTGGTGATATTCAGGGCCTGGAAATGGATATCATCATGGAGGACATTAATAATCCTCTTATTGCCCTGGATTGTTTCATATTTCTATGAAATCCAGCTTTATTTTTTGTGTGGTTTGTGTGATCATTATGAAC